>VMDO01002187.1:19634-37746 GCA_007922755.1 Pedetes capensis
TTAGTACCTGGATGGGAGACCGCCTGGGAACACCAGAAGCTGTAGGCTTGGGAGAAGGACCTGGCAACCCCCTCCCAAAAATCAATCTGCCATTGAAAACCCTATGAACAGCAGAGAAGCACTGACAATAGTGTTTCCCCTGTTGTACAGAGGGTCGCTATGAGTCGGATACCGACTCGATGGCACCTAACAACAACAAGGTCACACTGAACTTTGGTCAGAACCTAAAGATGCTTGAGACATAGTTCTTGGTCTTAACAGTCCATTAGGCTGGAGGTGTAGCTTAGCATTTGCTTAGCATGCGTTAAGGCCATCGGTTGGATCCCAGTACTGCAACCTGCCCCCCTCCCCACTAGGAAAAACAAAACAAAACAAAAACAGAACACAAAACAAACCAAGCCTGTGATCTTCTTTTTGCAAAATGGTTTGTTATGCTTCAAGAAGCACTGGACTTGTAATTTGAAAATTTAATCCTAAAGCTCACTAAAATCAGGCTGGTGAATTTGAACCATTCATTAATATTGGGAATTTCAAGAGTCTTCCCTTAAGCAAAACAACCGCACCTGATACGTGACCAGAGGGGAGGGGTGGGGCAACCGGACCAGGAAAGGAGGTGATCGACGACCCCGGCGTGCAGTTGCCTGTTGGATTGGCTCGAGCCTCTCCCTCCAGGCCTGCTTTACTCCCGCGCGCTCGTGGGCCCGCCCCCGCGGCCATCTTGGTCCTGGAAGGAGAGGGCCGCACGCGTGAGTAAACAGCCCGGGCCGGGAAGGTCGAACTCTGGCTGCATCCCGTTGGCCGCGAGTCGGCCGCGAGGCAGCCGCTGGGGAAACGCTGTACCGATCTTCCTGCGGAGGGGTAAATATCTGGCGCATGGCGGTGGGCCCCTGGACTCTCGGCTTGGCGCCACCTCTGCCCCCTCGCGGCGAGACGCCACGCTCCCTGTGCTTCTCCCGCCCCCCCGCCGGTCTCCTCCCTCGGTTGAAAGCTGCCCGGGAAAGTGGTGGCGGGAGCGCACCCAGGCCCGAGCGCTGCGTGGGTTCGGGTGCGTGTTGCTGGACGCAGGGAGAGGTTAGGGTTTGGGCTTGTTCTCTGCAGGCCCGCGGTGTGGATGCGGCGGGGCCGAGAGGCGGGAGCCGGGTGTGCAGAAGTAGGGGCCGGACTCGGGCCAGGCCGCCGCGGGACCGTTTCTTTCGGTCACTGGATTTTCTTTTCCGGTCGGGGCCTCAGGGTGGCAGACATGACGGCTCCAGGTCAGAGCCCCTTCGCGCCGCTGTTGGAGACTTTGGAAGACTCTTCCTCCTCCCACGGAGAGCAGACCGACGCTTACCTAACTCTGACCAGGTGAGGCCCACGGGGCGGGGGGAAGTGGGCGTTCTGGTAGGTGTTGGAACGAAAGAAAGACTTTTGGGTGAGGCGCGCAGGGTGACTGTAAATTGGCTTAGTGTGGTAGATCTGAAGAGGCGGGGGTCGCGGACCACTTAGGGTGCAGGAGGGGCATGTATGCTAAGTGATATTCCTGGACGCTCCAGCTGCACTGAAAGATTGTTGGGAACCAACGCACTCTTAGGTTTGTCTTGCGAATGAGGGATTTAAAAGTTTCAACTGGCAGTAGTTGGGAGTGATTTTTAGTGCAAACCCCCCGATGTGTTGGGAAAATGGCAACCCAGAACTAGTTTAACAGAGCAGTAACCTGATTTTTGTTTTAGTTGAAAAATGCTACAAGAGAAGTTTACTACATCTTGGTAAAGGATTTTACGAAATTAGTAAATTTGTAACTAGGGATAGGGATTCCCTGTTTTCACATACTGAAACTGTCAAAATTAGGGTGCACAATGGAAGCAGAAACTCATTCTGATGCGATTCACCACTTATTTCTGACGTATGTTGCATTATATATTTTAAATATCTTTAACTACTTTAAGGACTGGGTGAATTAATTTTCAGAAGTTTGAGCTAATCTTTGAAAAGGTTATATAGAGATTTTAGGCAGTGAGAACAGTATTTTTTTGTTTCTGCGTTTTGCCTAACCTTGTGTTCTATCTACTTTTTAAGTCGTATGACTGGAGAAGAAGGAAAAGAAGTCATTACAGAGATTGAGAAAAATCTTCCTCGGCTATTCAGAGTTTTAAAGGTCTGTGCCAAATAGTTCTTCATTTTGGGTGTTAAAACCACTCAGCTGACTCAAACACTTCGAATTTAACAGCAACAATACTGATTGGATTGTTGTTGTTGTTGTTAGGTGCCATCGAGTTGGTATCCGACTTATCGCGACCCTCAAAGGATTTTCAATGGCTGACTGTTTCGGGATTGCCTTGGAAGTGGGTTGCCAGGCCCTTCTCCCATTTTTGTGGTGCTGGGAATTGAACTCAGGACCTCAGAAACTGCAGTGCAGCGCTCTACCAACTGAGCTAAATCCCAGCCCCCTGATTGGATTATTATACCTTATATTGATTACTTCAGTGTATCATGTTCTTTTAATTACTTTAACGTGCACTCTTTTTTCCCTGTCGCTGTGAATTCACTTTATTTTTTAAATTATTAACTTTTTTTTTGAGGGGGTGCTGGAGAACCTCGGGCCTCCCATGTGCCAGGCAAATAGTTTTGTGACTTAGCTACATCCCCAACCCTGACTTTTTACTTTTAAATCCTCACTTTGTAGGTGAAGAAATTGGCTTAAGTGGCCTAAAGTCACCTATGACCACTTGAATCCAAAGGCTGCGCTCTTTTCTTGAAAGCAGTGATCAGGGATTATTTAGTGTGTTTTCTTTCATTTTGGAAATACACTTCTAAGAGTGATTCTAAAATAGTAACCATCTTTGATCTACTCTGTAGATAGAATTTGCATTTTTAAAATCTTCATTCACCCTCAGTTTCTGCCAGTTATCCCTGGTTAGAAAACTTTTACCTTACCTTTTTGCTTGTTTACAGGGAAATGGTATAGTTAATGTCAAACTGAGAATGTATATTCTCACTTTACTACTTTATGACTTTCCCTAGCCCTTAACTTTTTAATATTGTTTTTAGAATGAAAAGGTTGACCTAAATCTCTTTGGTCTCTTGGAATTCTTATTTTTATGACTGTTTTTGTGCTTTTAAATAAGTATTCTTTCATTCATTGTTCATTTGAATGTGCTCTCTGGCTAAATTTTAAAGCATTTGAGGTACTACCTACTCCTAAGTATTGCTGAAACAGTCATCAGCACTTTTTGTTCACATAATCAGGAGGCCACTAAATAGAAATTAATAGTATTAATATTAAATGGCATTATCCAGTTTTTCTTCATTTATAGTCCACATTTCAGTAGTATATTTGATGTGAAGCTATGCACTTTCATATAATTGACGTTTAAGAACATACAGGATCAGGAGCCCTATTGCATGCATTTTGAGACAAGTTGCATTGTTTCTAAGTAGGATTGGTGTATAAAATTCCAGATGAATTATTATTTGAAACCCATGGGAGGTAATAGGCCAATCAACAGAAGCTGTCTGTATGAATTAAGGAAAGGATAATTGAATTCCTTCAGAATAGGAATTATACTAGATAAAATGGAATGCTTACGTATTACTCTGTAGAATTCTGCTAGAATTATCTAAGAACTTGTAAAATTCTTGGAGATAAGGCAGATCATGGTTAAACAATTTAAAGCAAATGTTTTTAATAAAAGTTGATCATAGACATGTTCTAGCTATTACCTAGAAGATAGAGAAGTCTTGCCTGATTGCATTAAATAAACAGGTTGCTGTAGTATCTCTTACACCTGTGGTTTAGTTTTTCAGTTTTGTTATGTTTGATTAATTTTAAAAGATATTCCCTGAGGAAGTGTCTGTTCATATACTCCACAACTAAGATTTGCCATTCTTCCTGCTCAAGAATAACAGTTGAGAATTCTTTGGATACTTGACTAAGATATGGGAGGTATTGAAGATAAATCACTTTGGAGTAGGAATAGGAAATAGTGCAAGAAAAGGTGGCATAGGATTCCATGTAAACAGTGAGGGATGCACTGACACTCCATTTGACTGATTTGGGTTTTTACAGCTTTTACATAAGTTGTATGGGTTGGGCTTTAAATTCTAGACTGGTGGATTAAAGTTCTTTTATTCTGACTGTAGCTATAGCTTAGTGGTAGAGCACTTGTCTATCATTACCAGCTCCAACTTCAGCCCCTAGCACTCCTCCAAAAAATTCTTTTATGTATGAAGAAAGGGTTTTTGGTTTGTATTTTTTTTCCAAATACTCTCCCAACTGAGCTAAACCTTCAACCCTTGAACAAAGGATCTTAAAAGGTTTTCTTTTTGTTTGTTTTTTGTTTTACTTGAAGATTGAGATAATTTAAAGCTCCTATGTAGAGTACTTCCTCTGTGTGCTTTGAGGCCCTGGGTTCAATCCCTAACACTGTAAAAACAGGAGAAGAACCTGGCAGACCACTCCAAAACAATCTGGAAAACAATCAGCCACCAAAAACCCCATGAATAGCAGAGAAGCACTGTTATAGTGCCAAGTATGGCACAGTGTCAAGTAGTATTTCATTCTTTTCTACAAAGGTCGCTATGAGTCTGACCTGATTTGACAGTGCATAACACCATCACTGCCACATATTGGATACTTAGAAATGTTACATTCCCACTTCTCTCTCCCAGCCTTAGGAAGAGATGTTTTGCATTTGGTAATCATTCTCTTTTTAGAAGATCCTTGTATTTTCTGCCTAATATTAATTTGTTTATTTTATTTTATTTATTTAGTGTTATTTAGGAGTTGAGCCCAGGGTCTCACACATATTTTTGCAAATGCTCTACCACTGGGCCGCCCTCATGCTTCCAACCTTTTTGTGTGTTTGTGTCAGAGACTACTAATTCATGCAGGCTGCCTCTGGCCTGGAACTCCTGATGTTCATTCTTTTGCCTCCTGAGACACTGGGATTACAGGTGTATACCGCCATGCCTGGCTCGGTCTAATAAATAATTTCAGTATCTTTGATTGTTGGCTTCTTTTTCTTTGCTTTCACGTGGATGGAGATGTCTTTTATCTTTTGCTAAAAGTCCTCAGTTGATCTTTAGTTCCTTCTCCTTCCTTTGCCAAGCTGTGTAGTTGGTTTCCTGATCTTTTTTTACCCATTCCCAAAAGTTTGTTGATTGGATTAAAATCCAATCCAAGTTGTAAGCTTGCTTGTTTTGTAATTGACTTTTTATTTCTGAAGGTTGATTTATAATTGTATTTCTTTGCAATAAATATGATTTTGTTTTTGTAGACTCACATGTCCAGTCAAAACACAGAGCTGAGTAGTGCTGCTCTACAGGCCTTGGGGTTTTGCTTATATAATCCCAAAATTACTTCAGGATTATCAGGTAGATAACATATATTATGACCATTAATACCTTTTGAGTTTAAAGTATAAATAATTTGGTAGTGTTAAAAGTACTTTTATCTCTGGGTTTGTTTTGTGATTTATAGTTTAGGATTTGCCTTTTTTGGAGGAGGGATTTGAGACAGAATCTCACTGTATACCCACTCCTGATTTAGAATTTACTTATTGGATGTTAGTACTAGTTAATCTGATTATTTGATTTAGTCATATTTATGAAGGAATTTGCTGAATTGAAAAGTTCTTTTACAGTCATGGTAAATGGAAGATAATTTGGAACTAAAAGTGGTAATGAAAGTGAAAAAACCTGATGTTTTCTAAGTTCCAAATAATACTGTTGCCCTATAGTTGGTGGTTCGCCATTATAAAGGAAACCTAGGGGGTGATCTTTAGAGAGGGGAACTCAGGATCAGGTAATAAGGATATTGTTACTGTCTTTTTTCCTGACGGTAGGGTTGTTGCTTGGCGGTTTTTTGTTTGTTTGTTTTTTATTTTTTTCCCCAGGACTGGGGGTTGAACCCAGGGTCTCGCACTTGCATGCTTTGCAAGTGCTGGACCACTGAGCTGTATCCCCAGCCCATTTTTTTTTACTTTTTGAGACAAGGTCTCGCTAAATTACACAGACTGCCTCTGGTCTCAACTTGCGGTCCTCTTGCCTCCACCTCCCAAGCCTCTGGGATTACAGGCATGTGCCACCGCGCCCGGCTTTGCCTGCTTTTTTTTATGTAGAGGGTGCCCAAAAAATCTATACACGTCTTGGGACGAAAACATTGTACTTTGCTGTTTTAAGAATGCATCATATGCTTGTTCTGATGTGTTAGTAGAAATTCAATCCAGGATGTGGACTAAACATTGCTACCATAATTTAATTCATTTTTGAAAGTAATACATATATAATGTCTCTTAAGATGTTTATATGTATTTTTTCCACTCTCAGCATATTGGGGGGGCCCATTAGCAACCTATAGTAGGAGTTCATTTTGGAGCAGAGATATAGGATTTTTAACATCTTGCCCAAAATTTTCTATTATCTTTCTAGTACTGATATCTATAGTTATTTAATTTATATAAAAATATCTGATTTGGAGTCTCATATTTATTTTTTCTGAATATACCTTCCCCTCTGGATTTTGTAGTTTGGAAGGAAGTTTGATAATCTATTGGCAGTGGTTCTCAGATCCTTCTCTGATGTGCATTTAATTTTTTGATTAAGGAGTTATTTTGCTCTTTTATATTTGAGATTTGAAGTTTGCAGATTATTGCATGTAATTGAAATTAAAACTGCTTGCTTTTCAGAGGCAAATATTCAAGAACTACTTTTAAAATTGAATGATGTCATTAAGAGTTCAGACAAAAATGTATGTACCAGAGCACTTTGGGTAATGTCTAAACAGACATTTCCCACTGAAGCTGTTGGCAAAGTGGTGAGTATAGTTTTTGTATGTCTTAACTCTGTGCCAGTAAAAGCATTTCTGGTTTATTTGATTTCTATTTATGTGGTTCTGTCTTTTAGGTATCCAGTGTAATTGATTCATTAGAAATAGTATTTAATAAAGGGGAGATACATTCTGCCGTCGTTGATTTTGAAGCGTTAAATGTTATCATAAGGTATGCATTTGGATGCTATACAAAGTAGAGAATTTTTGTAAATTCAGAATTCAAGGATTGGGCTTTTGGGATTTAAATATGAGATAGACATTAAAAGAAGGAAATATCTTTTAAACAAACTAAAGAAAAAGTTAACAGGGAGAAGATGGAAGTAGGTATCCATAAGTTATTAGGTCTGTTTATTTTTACTGAGATGTTTAAAAGTAAAGTTTTGGCCATGTTCCTGCTGATAACCCAGTTATGGTTCTAAAAATTGTATGTTAAATCTTTTGCAAGCCTTTAAAAAATAATATGGACTTGTGAATGGGCAAGTGGCTAGCTGGGAACAGAAAAATCCCTCACCTTCTTATCCCTCTCTACTGTTTTTTGAGATAGTTTCTTGTTATGTAGCCCAGGCTGGCCTAGAACTCTTGAAATTCACCTACCTGACCCTCTTGAGTACTGGGATTATAGACGTGCCACCACATCTGGCATTCCTCCCTATTTTATTTTATTTATTGATTGATTGATTAATTGTACTGGGGGTTGAACCCAGGGCCTTGGGGTAGCATGCTTTGCAAGTGCTGGACCACTGGGCTGCATCCCCAGCCCATTTTTTTTTTACTTTTTGAGATAGGGTATCGCTAAATTACTAAGACACCTCTGGTCTCGAACTTGCGATCCTCCTGTGTCTGCCTCCCAAGCCTCTGGGATTACAGGCATGTGCCATTGCACCTGGCTCCCTCCCTATCCTTTAACAGACATGCTAACAGCATAAACTTTGCTTGTTTCCAATTTTCAGAGTTTTTGTTGTTGATCTTTTTTAACTACTATAGTGTTTTGATGCTGTAATTGATGTGCAGATTATGTTTCTCTGCCTTTTGTAAGAATGTTCAATTTAATATTATCACCATAATTAGTATGTTTAAAATTGTTGTGTAAAGACAAGACAGTGTGTTTCCCTTATTAAAAATTTTTTATAGGAACAGGCTGGACAAATAGCTCAGTGGTAGAGTGCTTCCCTAGCACGCTTGAGGCTCTGTTTTCAATCTCCACTGCTGAAAGAAAAAACAAATTACATGTGTGCCTGTGTACATATATATGTGTACATATACACGAAAGTACAAATTAACAAGTAAAATTTGATCTCTGCATAAAATGTATACTAAAACAAATGAACCATACTGTACATATTTCTGTGTGTTGCTTATTTTCCTGGTGACTAAAAAGTGAGGTCAAGCTACTTCAGTCATTGATTTCTCTGTTATAGGCTAATTGAACAAGCCCCAGTTCAAATGGGAGAAGAGTCAGTGAGGTGGGCAAAATTGATCATACCATTAGTTGTTCATTCAGCACAAAAGGTACATTTGCGAGGAGCCACTGCTCTGGAGATGGGAATGCCATTGCTGCTTCAGAAACAACAAGAAATAGCATCTATTACAGAGCAGCTTATGACTACTGTAAGTATTACATTATGTAAGAATTTTCTGAGTATTGCATTAGCAGGTTCTTCACTTAAAGATAAGTGTAGGCTCATTGGTTTAAATGTACTGTAATTTAGGAGTTCAGCCTTGACTTAAAACATAATGAATTGGGCTGGGGATGTAGTTCAGTGGTAGTGTTTGCCTACCATGTGTGAGGGCCTGGATTTGAACCCCGGTACTGAAAAGAAAAGTGAATAAATAAATAAGTGAAAGTGTTTTAAGTTAGTGTATAGACAAATTACTTGTATATAACAGTAGAAAGGAATAGAAGAGAATTGTATATTTTTATTTTTACTATAGTCTAGGTATCAACAGTCATACACCCTGGCATCTGATCTTTTCAGATCTTGGAAGCTAAGCAGGGTCAGGCTGGGTTAGTCCTTGGATGGGAGACCGCTTGGGAATACGGGGTGCTGTAGGCTTGGGAGAAGGACCTGTCAGGACACAGTATTGGATAGTGTTTCCCTCTCTTGGACCTGACTCAACAACACCTAATGATAATAATCTGAGTATTTTGTCCCATACTTAATGAATGGTAAATAAAAAAGGATGTATTTCTGAAAAAGGGAGAGCCATAACTGGTTGAGATTTGAGTTGTTATTGTATAATCTTATTAGGTATTAATGTATATAAGCTTTTCATTATTCAGTTTCCTAGTTATTGCTCCAAATCTTCTTAGTTTACCAGTCTTTGTTCACATTACAGATAATTTGATGAGCATCTTTTATGTGCAGTGCATTGTTCTAGGCAGTATGTCAATAGTAGTGAACAAAAGACTTGTAGGAGAACAAAAGGCCCAACCACATAGGACCTTGGGGACCTCTTTTAAGGTTTTTAACTTTGCTCTGGTTTATATGGAAAGTCATGGTTTTTTCTTTTTCTTTTTTCTTTTTTCTTTTTTTTTTTTTCCTTCCTTCTTTTTTTTTGGTGGTCTTGGGGGTTGAACCCAGGGTCTTGCGCTTGCATGCTTTGGAAGCACTATACCACTGACCTGCACCTGTAGCCCGTTCTTTTTTCTTTCCTTTTTTTTTTTTTTTCACTTTTTTTGGGACAGTCTTGCTAAATTACACAGACTGCCTCAGGTCTTGAACTTGCGATCCTCCTGCTTCTGCCTCCTGAGTTGCTGAGATTACAGGCGTGCTCCACTGCGCCCGGCTCATGTGTTATTTTCTTGTCACTGACGTAATACCTGAAAGAAACAACTTAAAGGATGGTTTATTTTGGCTCACAGTTTCAGAGGGTTGCTTGGTCCCACGTACTTGAAGAGAACATGGGCGCCAGAGGTTGTGATGTAGGAGATTCTTCACTTCATAGCAAACAGGAAGCAGAGGGAAAGAGAGAAGAGGCCAGAGCAAGATGTGCCCTTTAGATACACACCCTCACCACTTTCGTCCAACCAGGACCCACCTTCCACAGTTCCCAAAACCTCTCAAAATAGTGTCCACTGTTGGGAACCAAGCATTCACATAAGCTTATGGGGAGCATTTTATATTAAATGCATAATAATCACATTTGAGCGGGGCACAGTGGCATACGCCTATAATCCCAGCAGCTCAGGAGACGAGGCAGGAGGATCGCAAGTTCGAGGCCAGAGGCAGTGTGCGTTAACTCAGCGAGACCCTGGCTCAAAACAAAAAAAAAGGGCTGGGTGTGCAGCTCAATGGTCCAGCACATGCAAAAGATGCAAGCATGAAGCCCTGGGTTCACCTCCCAGTACTGCAAAAAAAAAATAATAATAATAACATTTGCAGATTTTAAGCCTGAAAGGAAGTATGTACTGACTTTTAAAGGGATTGTTTTTGCTATGTTGTACACAGAGGAGTGATTAAGCAGCAGCCAAGGACTAGATAGGAGATAGAGAAATAATCCAGGTAGTAAGGGAGCCTTAGATATTCTAATACTTGGGGGTTTTATATATTAAAATTTAGGAGGCCTGTCTGTAATGTTTAAAGTATAGATTAATTAAGTAACTCTGTAATCTTCAGGTATTATTTTGATGAATTCATTTTTAATGTAAAATTGAGCTAGAATTTTCTCATATCTGTGAATCTGTTAATTTTTTTTTTTTTTAGTTAGTGTGAGAAGATTAATGTAATATTATTTGCACTCTAGTTAGTACATACTGAAATTTTTAAGAGGAAGTATTCTGGCAGGAAAAAAAAATAAGCCAGATTAATGGATGGCAAGATATGCTCAGATGTGTGATGAGATAAGCATATTAAAATAAATTATGGAGCTGGACATGATGGTGCATGCCTTTAAATTGTAGCTGACGCAGGCAGATCATGAATTCAAGACCATGGTAGGTACCCTGTGTAATTTAGCAAGACCCTTTCTCAAAGCAAACAAATAAGAAAATGGACTGGGGCTGCAGCACAGTGGGTAGAGCACTCTCAAGTACCAAAAAAAATGATAAGTAAATGTTACTGAGCTGAGCATGGCAGCCTATGCCTTAAACCCAGCTATTTGGGAGGCTAAGGCAGGAGGATGGCAAGTTTTAAGGCCATCCTGGTCTGCATAGCAAGTGCAAGGCCAGCCTTGGCAACTTAGCAAGATATGTCTCAAAAAAAATTAACAAAAATAAAAACTGGGGCTAGGTATGTAGTTCAGTGTAGAGCACTTGCCAAGCATATGAAAAGGCTAGGTTCAATCCCCAGTACCGTAAAAGGTAAAATAGAAATGAGGTCAGTGTTATAGGTAGAATCTAGGTGTTTTCTGTTGCTATAAAACTTTCAGATTTCCTCTATGCTTTAAAGTTTTCCCTTTGGTTTCTTTTGTGGAAGAGGTTATCTGACTGAGAATAAATCTTTGGAAAATATTTCTAGAATTTGATACTGGACATTCTTTTCCTTTCCAAGAATCTATTTTGTAAATATTTTGCTTTTGTTTACAGAAATTAATCTCAGAACTCCATAAGTTATTTATGAGTAAAAATGAGACCTATGTGTTAAAGTTATGGCCTTTGTTTGTCAAACTTCTCGGAAAGGTGAGTGCCACAGTTCATGAACCATACGTAAATTTTGTATGCAGACTGATTTTTTTAATTTTATTCAGTCCATCCCCATTATTTATGTTTGCTTGTTTGCAAATTTGTCTATTCACTATAGTTTATGTGTAAATTTTGTATCAGTCCCTGTGTTGCTTTCACATCATTTGTAGACATACAGCATGGCAAAAGATTTGAGTCATTCAAAGTCCATGTTCTCAGCTGAGGTCTAGCAAGGTTACATTGTGCCTTTTTATTTTAGCTTTTATACCTTATGCGGTGTCCATTTCATGGTCCATTCAAATTAACATTTTTTTAAATGTTTTTTCTTGGTGATTTCATTTTAGAATGGCCTTGAAGCGTAGGACTAGATGCTGTTTAGTTAGTGTTCCTAAGCACAGAAATGATGTAATATACTTTATGGAGAATATAAATGTGTTAAATAAGGTTTCTTCTGACATGAGTTACAGTGCTGTTGGTTTTGAGATTGGTGGTACGAAATCAATAACATTAATGTATAATGTATATTAATAATATATTTAATATATATTAAGTATATTAAGGGGCTGGGATGTAGCTCAGTGGGTAGAGCGCTGAGCTGCAGTCTCTGAGGTCCTGAGTTCAATTCCCAGTGCCGCAAAAATGGGAGCAGGACCTGGCAACCCACTCCCAAGGCAATCCTGAAACAGTCAGCCATCGAAAACCCTATGAGGGTCGCTATGAGTCGGATACTGACTCGACGGCACCTAACAACAACAAGAAGTATATTAAATGAGGTGTCTTTAAATGGAGAAACACATGAAACAAGGTTGTATATTGAATAGTTGATGAAAGTTCTATGACCAGAGACTCAAACGATCCAACCCTGTATTTCCTGTAAGAGTTTTGGCCAATATTTGCTAATCCAAAGTTTGAGGTAACTTTATAGAATATAAGTACTGTGAATATTGAAAATCAAGTTTTTAAGCCAGTTTTTAAAGGAGGCAGTGGAGGTAGAGCTTTTTTATTGTGGCAAATATATGTAATTATTGTACAGTTCAGTGATGTTAAATGAACTCATGTATAAACACTACCAATATCTATATCCAGAAGGTTTCCATCATCCCCAATAAAAACTCCCGCTTAAGCAGTAACTCCCCTTTGCACGCCTGTATTCTGCTTTCTTTCTGTATGAAATTTGCTTTTTCTGGGTCTCTCAGATAAGTGGAATCATGACATTTATCTTTTGTGTCTGGCTTCACTAAGCATGTTTTTAAGATCCTTCTACGTTGTAGCATATATCAAAACTTTATACTTATGGCTCAGTAATATTCTGTGCGTGTGTGTGTGTGTGTGTGTGTGTATGTATGTATAGCACATTTTGTTTATCTGTTCATCTGGATGGATGTTTGGACTCTTCTTTTTCTTCCTTTTTTCCTTTCTTCTTTTTTTCCTTTCTTCTTTTTGTTTTCTCCCTTGATTTTTTGAGACAGGTCTCACTGTGTAGTCCAGTTTGGTCTTGTATGCATTATGTTGCACTGTAGCCCCTGTTGGCCTGGAATTCCTGTTCCTCCTGCCTCTGCTTCCCAGCTGCTGGAAGTACAAGTGTTCACTACCACACTGGGCCATTTGGGGTCTTTCCACCTTTTGGCTATTGTGAGCAATGTTGGTATAAACATTGGCGTAGAAATAACTGCTGGAGTCTTGCCTTCGGATTTTTGGACGTAAGTAGAGTTGCTGGGTCATATGATAGTTTTATGCTTAACTTTCTGAAAAACCACACCAAACTTCGCACAGTACTTGCATGATTTTGTATTACCCATAATGCACTAGTATTGCAATTTCTCACCAGCCTTGCCAACACTTTTTCTTTTTTATAATAATTGTAATGGATATGATGTGGTATCTCATTGTAGTTTTGATTTGCATTTCTAGTGTTGATCACTTTTTCATGTAGTCTTTGGCCATTTGTTTTATCATCTTTGGAGAAATGTCTATTCAAATTTTATATCCATTTTTGAATTGGCTTGCCTTTTTGTTGTGGTTCTTAATATATTCTAGGTGTTAATTTTTTATCAATTTCATGACTTGCAAACATTTTCTTCTCTTCTGTAGGTTGTCTTTTTGTTTTCTTGATAATATCCTTTGCACAGACTTTTTCTTTGTTTGTTTGGTACTAGGGATCAAATCCAGGGTCTTGTGCATGCTAAGCCATTTGCTCCACCAATGGCTATGACCCAGATGTTTCTTCTGCACAGACTTTTAAGTTTGATGAAGTAAAATATACTTTTATCTGCCTGTACTTATAGTGTTGCCTGCAGCCGTAGCCCTGTGGCATCCCATCCCATCAGATCTTGCAAGCTAAGCAGGGTCGGGCCTGGTTAGTCCTTGGATGGGAGACCACCTGGGAATACCAGGTGCTATAGGCTTGGGAGAGGGACCCGGCAACCCACTCCCAAAAATCAATCTGCCATTGAAAACCCTATGAACAACAGAGAAGCACCAACAATAGTGTTTCGCCTGTTGTACGTAGGGTCGCTATGAGTCAGATACCGACTCTATGGCACCTAACAACAACAACTTTTAGTGTTATATTCATGAAGCTGTCCCCAAATCCAACATCAGAAATCTTTCTCCTCCTCGATTTTTTTTTTTTGGCAGTTCTGGGAGTTGAACCCAGCATATACAGGGCAAGTGCTCTACCACTGAGCTGCATCTCCCACCGCTTTTTATTTTTTATTTTGAGACAAGATCTCACGAGGTAGCACAGGCTACCTCTGGCCTCAAACTACTACTCTGGGTAGTATTGCAATTTTGACAGTGCTAGGTATTGTCCTCAAATATGGAGTCTTTCCATTTATTGGGCGTTCAGTTCTTTCATTAGGGCTTCATAGTTTTCATCTTATAAATCTCAACTTTGGTTGGGACTGTTTCATTACATGCTACATAATGATGTTTTCATCAATGATGGAGCACATATAACAGTGGTCCCATTAAGATTTTAATGATGCTAGCCACATTCTGTCTCCTAGCCACAACTGAGATAGCATACCTCTGCCATCCTCCAGTAGTGGGGAGGTTGAATCCAGGGCTTCGCACATTATAGGCAAGTGCTGTATCCAGGGCTTCGCACATTATAGGCAAGTGCTGTATCACTGACCTGCATCTCCAGACCCCCTACTTTTTTACTTTGAGATAGGGTCTCAGTAAGTTGTGCAGGCTGCCTCTGGCTTTGAACTTGGACGACTACTGCCTTAGCTTCCTGAGTTATTGGAAACTATAGGACTGTGCCTTAGCACTTGGATGCATTGTGTGTGTGTGTGTGTGTGTGTGTGTGTGTGTGTGTGTGTTTCGGGGTACTGGGGCTTGAATCCAGGGCCCCTGGCAAGCGCCCTGGCATTGAGCTATAATCTGTACTTGGATATAGTGTCTTAGTGCAATACATGACTTATATATTTGTAGTGATCTTGTTGACAACCTGTGCATTGCCAGTCATATAAAAGTATAGTACATATGATTTTGTACAGTCCGTAATACTTGGTAATGATAATAAAGACTGTATTGTTATGTATTCAATATGCTATTTTACATTTTAGAATCTACTCCTAAATATAAAAAGATTTACTGTAAAATAGTATGCTGTGTTATGCCAGAGGTAGCCTCATCTTGTTTTTACCACATGTATTGATTTCATAATCTTGTGCTTATTTAATCTTGTTTTGTTCATTATGGCCCTGAGGGCAGTAGGCTATACCATATATACATAAGTGTGAGGAAGCCAGCTCCATATAAGTTTGTGTAAGTACACTATGACTTTACACAACTTTGCATTAATTCCTTTAGGTTTTACACAGGGTTTTAAACAGAACCCAAATCCTGAACTCATTGTAGTTCCGTTTTTTTTTTAACTTACTGGGTTCAGAAAAAATTTTAAAAGCACTTGAACTACAATGGGTTCAAGGTTTAGGTTTGTGTTGGGTTTGAAGCCTTGCTGTCTACAACTAAGATTCAAACCTCTGGGATTGTGTTTGAGTGCAGGTTTTGTTTTTTTGTTCAACGGGGGTTGAACCCAGGGCCTCACATTTGCATGCTTTGCAAATGCTGTGCCACTGAGCTGCACCCCCAGCCCTTTTTAGTTTTTTGTTTGTTGTTGTTGTTGTTGTTGTTGTTGTTGTTGTTGTTTGAGACAGAGTCTCACTAAATTATGCAGACTGCCTCTGGTCTGACACTTGCAGTCCTCCTGCCTTTGCCTCCAACGTTGCTGGGATTACAGGTGTGTGCCACTGTGCCTGGCTTTCAGATTTTTTTTTTTTTTTTTTTTTTAAATGGTACTGGAGGTTGAGCCAAGGGACTCACCCTTGCATGCTTTGCTTTGCAAGTGCTGGACCACTGAGCTGCACCCTCACCCCATTTTTCTTTTTCTTTTTACTTTTTTGAGATAGGGTCTTGCTAAATTACATAGACTGCCTCTGGTCTCAAACTTGGGATCCTCTTGTCTCCAAATCCTGAGCCAGTGGGAATATAGGCTTGTGCCACCATGCCTGGCCCATTTTCCGAAAAATTTTTAAAATGGTTTGAACTGGAAGGAGTTAAGGATTCAGGTTCAGATTCTGTTTGAAACGTTGGTTTTATGTAAGTAAAACAAGAGCTTTGCTAATATATCATTTTTGGGTTGTTCATTACTGATAATGTAGACATACAAGTAATATATTGATCTTGGTCACTGAATCTATTAGCTTTAGTAGATTTCTTATGCATTCTTATTTCCTAAGCTTTTTTCCTCTATGCTCTGTTAAGATTATATGTGGTTAACCTGGTGTGGTGGCACATAAATGTAATTTCAAAACATGTGAGGCTGAGGCATGAAGATTCCAAGATCAAATCTAGCCCAGCTTACATAGTGAGACCCTGTCTCAAAAATAAAAAAATAAGAAACAAAACTGAAAATGATTACCTGTGGTGTGTAGCTTCATAGGACAGTTAATATTTATGTAATTGTTTTCTTTGGATGCAGTGTCTATTTGTCATTTATCTGTTTGGCACTTTGTTTTCCTTTTTGGTAGATATTATTCCTACTTCAATCATATGTAATAGTAGTTTTAAAGTTACCTACTTTGGTTGACTTTTATCTCACTTTTCCTATTTTATCAGTAGATAATTTTTCCATTTCTTTTTTATTCGTGAAAGGTCTTCCTTTAGCTATTTTTAGGTTGAGCATTTCCTTTTCTTTCTTTATTTTGGCAATACTTGGGGGTTGAACCTAGGGGCTTGTACATACTTTGCAAGTGCTCTGCCATGGGGCTGCACCCCAGTCCATTTTTTATTTTTTAATCTTGAGACAGTGTCTTGCTAAGTTACACAGGCTGACTCTGGCCTCAAACCTGTCTGTGATCCTCTTGCCTCAGCCTCCTGAGTCGCTAGGACTGCAGGTGCACCACCACAGCTGGCCCAGGTTGAGCATTTCTTAGCTGAAATCCAGAAGGCTCCAGAATCCAAAATTTTTTGTGTTCTCCCTTTACATCACAAGTAGACAATTCTATATCTCATCTCATGTGATGTGATGAGTTCTAATCAAAACATAAGCACACTACAAATACCATATAAAATTATCTTTAAGTTATGTAGATGTACAAGATATATATGAAACAAATGAGTTTTGTGTTTAGACTTGGGTCTGTCTGCAAGATATTCTCAGCCTGTGCAAATATTCCAATATCTGTAATATTTCTGGTCTCTTTGAATAAAGGATACTCAATCTTGTTTTCTTTGATATTAGCTTGATAAAACTTGGAATTTATCTTCCCAATTTTCTCTGTTGAAGTGTCCTATGTTGTATGTCATCTACTTCATTGGGCTTTGTTTTGTGATCTTAAATTTTTGAATGTGTACACCGTTCAGTATTTTTTTAAATTCAAATCTTAAGGCTTTATCTATTGTAGTATTATAAGTATTTTGTAGGTAATGTGTCTTTTGTCTGTTAAATTATGAATTCCCCCCCCCCTTTTTTTTCCTCGTTTTTTTTTGTTGTTGTTGTTGTTGTTGTTGTTTGTCTTTTTGGTACTGGGGGTTGAACCCTGGATTTTTTACCTGCTAGGCAAGTACTCTACCACTGAGCTAATCTCCAGCCCATAAATTATGAATTCCTAAGAGCATATATTGTGAATAAAGAAATAAGTTAATGAAAATACTACCTATATTTTGTTTCATGCAGATAAATAACATCTTAATGATTTTTCTCTGTGTTGTTTAGACTTTGCATCGAAGTGGGAGTTTCATCAATTCTCTATTACAGCTGGAAGAACTGGGATTTCGTAGTGGAGCACCCATGATTAAAAAGATAGCTTTTATTGCTTGGAAGAGCTTAATAGATAATTTTGCTTTAAATCCAGGTGTGTAAGTAGTTGAAAAGTATTTTCTGTGAATTCATTTTACTTTTTGATGACGTTTTTCTGATTCTTTGGACTTTGGAACTTAGCTATCATTAACTTTATTTTAAGGGAACACAAATAAATTTGTAGTGAAAATAGAACTTAAAGAGACATTGAAAATTGCTAATAGAAGATTTAAATTATTTTAAAAACTGAACAAGTGAAAAATATAATTTATGGCTTTTTGGCATTGAGTTGAACATTTTATATACATCTCTTCTAATTATTGCAAGAAATATGAGATGTATTGTGACTATTTTAGAAAAACTAATTGATAAG
>VMDO01002187.1:37846-176512 GCA_007922755.1 Pedetes capensis
TGTGGCATCCGATCCCGTCAGATCTCGGAAGCTAAGCAGGGTCAGGCCTGGTTAGTACCTGGATGGGAGACCGCCTGGGAACACCAGAAGCTGTAGGCTTGGGAGAAGGACCTGGCAACCCCCTCCCAAAAATCAATCTGCCATTGAAAACCCTATGAACGGCAGAGAAGCACTGATAATAGTGTTTCCCCTGTTGTACGTAGGGTCGCTATGAGTCGGATACCGACTCGACGGCACCTAACAACAACAACAACAATTGATAAGAGATCATATAGCCAGTGGATGATAAGAAGCAACAATAGTCATGAAATAAAAAATATCAGTGACTTAGGAGCTATATTCTTCTGGCATTTTATAGAAGTGCCCAGTAATGGGTTAATATTAATATAAGGCAATGATTCCTTTGGACTTTCTTAACCTTACCTTTCTGTTGTTCAGTGGAATTTGTAATATATTTATGAGGAAGAATATTTAGACCAAAAATAGGTCCGTGTGAACATTTAACTAGTTGATGGTTAAACATAGCTTGAATCAATTCTGTGTTTATGAGATCTGCTAAGTAATGTTAATTTCATCCTGTATATCTATGCCAAAGACTACCAGTAATCCCCTCTTTTCCTTCTTTTACTGTTTTTTTTTTTTTTTTTCCTTCCTTCCTTCCTTGTGTTTTTCCTTGTGGTACTTGGGTTTTGGCCTTGTACATACTTAGCAAGTGCTCTTCCGCTGTGCTGCATACCCTGTCCAGTTTTAAATTTTTTTGTCTTGAAACAGGCTGCCTCTGGCCTTGAACTTGATACCCACATGCCTCTGCCTCTTGAGTTGCTGGGTTTACAGGTGTGAGCTACTACACCTGGCCTTTCTACTATATTTTGAAGATGATTATTTGTATTGAAGATAGTAACATTAATTTTAAAAAGTTGATTTTGGAGCAGAACTTTTAGTTGGAAATGAATTGTTGCCTTCATTTAAAAGATGTTTACTATTTGGGAAGTGTACCTATATACCTAGTGGTATATGGTAATATATGGTAGTAAAATCATTTAGAATTAGATATGGCTGCACGTTAGAGCATGAACTAGGAATAGCTTAACAAAGATAACGTGTTGTTTGAAATAAGCCTAAAGCTAAAGAGTTCATAACTGATACTATGGATCCAGTAAGCCATCAAGCAGAGAGTGCTTGTCTTTCCATTTTGTCATCTTTGATAGGCTTTAAAATGCAGACTACAGGAAGGAAAGCAGGAAGGCTGGAAGGGCAGGCAGAGCAGAAAGGATGGATGTCTTTTGTGGCTGAGTCAGCTGCCTAAAAAGAGCCATTTAAGAACCAACATACACTTCCACTTAAATTTTATTGGGTAGAGTGGCTAAATGGCAGGCTAGAAAAAAGTAAAAAATTGGGTACCCATCATTGTCCTGAGTAAAATTAGATACAATTAAAGGAGACTGATTTATTGTATGACAATTAGTAATCTGCTATGGTAGGGATATTATTGTGAAGTCCCTCATGAATAGAATAATGGGAGTTCGAAAAAGAAAGTTTCTTGGACTGGAGGACTTTTATTTCCATGGTGATCTGACTTGATTTTGTTTTTTGTTGTTGTTGTGGGTTTTTTAAAATTATTTTCTATCTTGCGGCGCTGGATTGAACCCAAGGCCTCATGCATACTTTGTTGTTAGGTGCTGTGGAGTCAGGTCTGACCCTTAGTGACCTTCATAGAATTTTCAGTGGCTGATTGTTTCAGGATTGCTTTGGGAATGGATTGCCACAACCTCCCGGTTTTGCAGCACTGGGGATTAAACCCAGGTCCTCAGAGTGGAGAGCAGCACTCTACCAACTGAACTACACTCTAGCCCTCATGCATACTAGGCGAATGCTTTACCACTGAGCCACATCCTGAGCCCTCTCCTTTGATTTTCATATAAAAATGTTTATTAAAATAGTTGAATGGCAGAGTAGTGTAAGAAACATTGATGAAAATATTACACCAAATACTTGGTTTGACTGATGTCTCAGAATTCTTTTCAAGTCTTTGTGACAAGATAATTGAGCACAGGCTGTCCTCATTTTTATGTATTCTAGTCGTGAACTCACAAACTCATTTAGTATAAATCTTTTGTTTAAAGAGTTAGATTTTAAAACTGGACATGGTGGCATATGCCTATAATCCCAGCAGAGGCAGGAGGATTGCAAGTTCAGGGCTACTTGAGCTTCCTAACAAGATTCTGTTCCCTTCCCCCCCACCCCCACCCCCGCCTCCCCCACCTAGACAGATTTCATCTGTCTGCTGAATTACAACAGTTGTGAAGATAAGGTTGATCTGAATCTGATTTAGATTTCTAAAATATGTCCAGACACCCTAAAGTAATGGTAGTTGGTAGAAAAATTTACACGTTGATTTAAAAAAATGATAGCATTTTTGACACAACATAAAGATGTGCCTCCATTTCTTGTAGGAAGTTTGGCAGCATCCTTGGTTCCAAACTCAGTAGCTTCCCTCTAATTGTCACAACCAGATTACAGTAGACATTGCCATGTTACCTGGTGGGAAAATCATTCCTGACACACTGTATGTAATAAATATCACTATGTACTATTGAATGTTTTTGGCCCAGCTATACTGGCCTTTCTCACAGTGAAAAGTTTTGGTTAGTACAAGAACAGCCTAATGACTTATTTTTTAATTAAGTTTTTTAACCTGTTCTCTTGCTGTGGTAAAGAAGACCTGCATAACTCATTTTCTAAATTTAGTTTTTCCTTTTAAATCTTTTTACATGTGTGCTTATTTTCTTTTAAGATATACTATGTAGTGCAAAAAGACTCAAGTTGTTAATGCAGCCTTTGAGTTCCATCCATGTGAGAACAGAAACTCTAGCATTAACAAAATTAGAAGTCTGGTGGTATTTACTGATGAGACTTGGACCTCATCTCCCTGCTAATTTTGAACAGGTAACTTTAAAGTGTTAACTATAACTGTATATGTTTTTTTGTATTAATGAATTTTATATTGTTACCAAATTTAATCTTTGTTATTTTTGCTATGTATTAGTAGACCACAGTGTATAAAAGATTTTTTTTCTAACTCAGAATGAGTTCATTTCCTGCAAAGGGTGTTCTTCAGTGGCTTGAAATGGAGCCTCTGTAAGTCTTTTTAAGCAACAAACAGTTAGACATCTGTTCTTCTCTAGAAACATTGGATTTTAAAAAGGAACTCTTTTCAGACATTTTAGTAATCAACTAATCAACATTAGTGAAGTAGCAAGTGCTACCTTGGATAGATAAAAAGTTGGGAGATAAAAAATTCTTTTTTTTGCTGGTCACTGTATTCTGTGACTATAGTCCCAGCAGTTTGGGAGGCTGAAGCAGGAGGATCTCAAGTTCTAGGCCAGAGGCAGCCTGCATAACTTAGTGAGACCCTGTCTCAAAATAAGAAAACAATAGGCTAGGGGTGCATCCAGTGGTAGAGCATGTTGAGAAGGATGTGCGAGGCCCTGGCTTCAACCCCCAAGTACTGTAAGAAATTTTTTCTTCTTTTCCTGGGCTACATAGTCATAAGGCAGTCATATTTACTGGCATTTATATATTAAATTTAATCATACCTAAAGCTTTATTTTGCAATTAATCTCATCCTTGATTTCTGAATTTTTTGTACAGTTAAGAAGTGGCTCTGATAATTTAACCCTTTTCATTTCTTTAACTTTTTTATCTTAGATTTTGAGGTAGTTTTTTTTTTCTTTTTTTTCTTTTTATTGTACATTTTTATGAGTTACAGAGTGATAATTATGTTAGGACTGTTAACACTTCTATCTCCTTAAACATTTTTTCATTAACTTGTAATATCTGTACGTATTATGAGGTACATTGTGATTTTTTTAATTTTTTTTGTATAGCTTTATAGGATATGGTGGTAATTCAGTTTATGTATACAGTGTGCAATTATTCAATCAGAATTGCTGACACTTCATCTCATACATCAACAAAATAACTTTTTGATTAACTTGTGATAATTGTACATATTTATGAGGTATAGTAATTTTTTTTACTTTGCATACTGGATAGTGATATTCATTATGAGTTTTTCATAGAGTTGCATCTTGTATTTTGTCTTTGTTCTCTGCCTCTTTACCCCTCTGTTGCTCTATCTCCCATCTTTTCCATCACCCTCCCCTTCTGACTTGTCCCTTCCCCCTCATGATGAGTCCACTTACATTTTCTGTTCTTAGTATGATCTTTTAAAATTGCAAACAGTATAGTAAGATTCATTATGTGATTTTCAAAAAATTGTATCCTATATTTTATACTTGTTCTCTCCCTCTTTACCCCCGCCCTCCCATCATGTTGCTCTTTCCCCTCCCAATTTTCTCATCCCTTTACCCTCTCCATAGTCTCTTCCCTGGTCCCCTCCCTCCCCATGATGGATCCCCTTGTATTATCCCATCTTTGGTATATTCAATTATGTATATTTACATACATATATTATTGATTTTGCCTGCAGTCCTACCACTGTGGCGTACAATCCTGTCAGATCTCGGAAGTTAAGCAGGGTCGGGCTTGGTTAGTACTTGGATGGGAGACTGGGAATATCAGGTGCTGTAGACTTGGGAGACAAGAGATGGCAGCCCACTCCCAAAAAATAATCAGCCGTTGAAAACCCTATGAATAGCAGAGAAGCACTAACAATACTGCTTCCCCTGTTGTACATAGGGTTGCTTTGAGTCGGATGCTGACTCAAGGGCACCTAAGACAGCAACGACAGCATTGATGTTGGGGTAGATTTTACTTGTGGATCTATAGTACATTTCTTATATTTTATATAAATAATTACAAAACTGGGAGTGCATTCTTGAGCCATTTTATGTTTGGTAAGTTCTTAATTTTTGATAGAAGGCTTTTAAGCATGACGTAACATGAAGTAATTGAAAATAGGTATTGATATGTACTTATAATGAACTTTTTAAATTCTACCATTATAAGGTACTAACAGGCTAATGTTGTTTAGTTGTCCTATGTGTTAGTTGATAGAACTTAGTGACTAGATGTGACTGAATCATTTTATAGAATTTTAAGTTTCCTTAGTTGATATTTTCTAGAGTGCCTTTTTAAAAAGCTTAAGGACTAAGGGGTGTAGCTTTGTGGTAGAGCACGTGCTTAACATGTGCCAGGCCTTCCATTCAGTCCTCAGCACTAAAAAAAAGTTTAAAACAAGCCTGCCAATAGCATATAAAACTCAAGAGTTTTTTTTTTGTAGTACTGGGGGATTGAACCCAGGGCACTTCACCATTGAGCAGCACCCCTTGGCCCCCGTTTTTTACTTTCCTGAGATAGGGTATTGCTAAGTTGTGCAGGTTGCTCTGTCCTTGAACTCTTTTTTTGTGGTACTGGGGTTGAACCCAGGGCCTCATGTTTGCTTGCTTTGCAAGTACTGTACCACTGCTCTGCACCCCCAGCCCCCCCCCTTTTTTTTTTAACTTTTTGAGATAGGGTCTTGCTAAGTTACGCAGACTGCCTCTAATCTCGAACTTGTCCTCTTGCCTCCGCCTCCCAAGCTGCTGGGATTACAGGCGTGCACAACTGTACCTGGCTTGTCCTTGAACTCTTGATCTTCATGTCTCTGCCTCCCAAGTCACTGGTTTTTAACAGATGTGCATCCCAGCCCTGCTAAAGTTATTTATATATATATCATTTTGTCTGGAATTTAGAATTGAAATATGCAGGTAATACTTGCATATTTGGGCAAATATAATTATACATTTTATTATCCTGAATTTCAGTTTTTAGCCTATGCATGGAAAGGGTCAATAAAATTCAATACAGGTTGAGTGTCACTTACCTGAAGTGCTTAGGACCAGAAATGTTTTATATTTCAGATATTTTTCAGGTTTTGGAGTATTGGCACATACCTACCCTATTATCATGGGAATAGGACCAAAATCTAAGCATGAAATTAACTTATTTCTTATAATTTATACATAAAGCCTGAAGGTAATTTTACACAATATTTTTATTAAATAATTTCTTTTTAAATTTGTTTATTTTTTGGTTTTTAGAGACAGAGTCTTGCTGCATAGCCCAGGCTGGACTGAAACTTGCTATGTAGACCAGGCTGGCCTGAGATCAATCTGCCTGCCTCAGCCTCCCAAGGGCATGTATCACCATGCCCAGCTTAAACTTACACTATATTTTTATTGTTTCTGTTTTTTGATGATGACTTCTTACATGTGACTGGTAATGTGTGTCATCAAAGGCTCATCATTTCTGTTTTTGGAGTTTTTAAGATTTTTACATTAGGGGTGCTCAACCTCTGTTATCAAAATAATTATGATTGCTTCTTAAAGAAATTTAACCATATTTTGCCAGGTTTTAAAAAATACGACAACTAGCTAGATTATAAATAGACATTTTCCCTGTTACCCCAATAGG
Source organism: Pedetes capensis (assembly GCA_007922755.1). Lineage (NCBI taxonomy): Eukaryota > Metazoa > Chordata > Mammalia > Rodentia > Pedetidae > Pedetes > Pedetes capensis. The sequence goes on from VMDO01002187.1 coordinate 44,264, forward strand.
TTTGTGTGCCTCTGATTCAGAGCACAATAAGCACGGATACTAGTGCTTCACCTCAAGGCAATTCATCTCGCATAGCTACTTCTCCAGGTTTAAATACTGTGACTCCTGTACATAAAGGTAAGAGGTAGATGTTGTTCTTCTTTTGTTGATTTTTCTTCTCCCTCTTTTTTTTTTTTTTTTTAAAATGGAGACAGATTGTTCCCTGTTAGGTTTGTTGTGGTTGGAAAAAGATGAATGTTTTCCCACTATGTTATGTAAATTGCATTACAAGCAACTCAGAATAGCTAATATAAAGTAACAGAATTTAATGCTTATTTCTGAAGCAGAATCTTAGAGCGTTTATTTAAAAATGGGTATTCACTTGGCACTGTGGCACCTACCTATAATCTTAGCACCTCACTAGACTGAGGAAAGAGGATAACAACTTCACAGCCAGAGGCAGCCTGTGCGATTTAGCAAGACCTTGTCTGAAAATAATGAAGAAAGAGCTGGGGGTACAGCTTAGTGGTAGAACACTTGCCTAGTAGGCACAAGCCCTTGGGTTCAGCCCCCCAAAATTTTTTGCTATTTTGTCTTGGTGATTCTCAGTCTTAACTTTTTTCTCTTTAAGTTAACAGAGATACCTGCATATTAATAATTTCAAGATATGGATTAATGCCAGAGAAATTTAAATTGTGTTTATTTTTAAAGATAAAGTATATTGAAAATAAAATATATGCATTTCGGCAGCTAATATAAAGTAAGCTTGTGTAACTTGATCTTTCTGTTTTTTTTTTTTAAAGGTGCTTCCCCATATGGAGTTCCTGTAACTCCACGCTTGAACCTGAGTTCAAATATAGGTGGAATGGCCACAATTCCTTCCATTCAACTTTTGGGACTTGAAATGTTGCTTCATTTTTTGTTGGGTCGAGAAGTGTTGAGTTTTGCTAAGCAACACAAACTTGTATTGAGCTTAGGTATTTGTTTTTAAAAATAATTTCTTAAATAATCTAGAACTCACTGTGTTGGGGTATAGAGAGGTTTTATTTTCCCCACAGCCCAATTCTGTAATTATGTGAAAATAAGTATAAATTTCTTATTTAAAAAGCACATGTATTCAGATTAAAACATATATTGAAAAATGTACTTCGTTAATCTTTTGTTTTGCATAATTGTGTTTTATTCTGCCTCTTTTAGAGCCACTCGAACATCCGTTAATCAGCAGCCCTTCTTTTTTTTCCAAGCATGCTCATACACTTATCACTGCTGTTCGTGATAGCTTTATTGCAGTTGGAAGAGATGCCTCAGGTAAATACATTTAAGAGAAATTATGTTTAATATTAAAACTGTGTTTTAAAAGAAGATAAAGTTGCAAATATTTATATGATGCCACTTATTGGCCAGATTGTAACTGAACTGCACCCCCAGCCGATTTTTTTACTTTTTGAGACAGGGTCTCGCTAAGTTACACAGACTTCTTCTGGTCTCGAACTTGTGGTCCTCCTGCCTCCTCCTTCCGAGCTGCTGGGGTTACAGGAGTGCGCCACCGCGCCTGGCTATACCAGAGCTTTTGTATTGATTTAGTCCTTGAAGCAAATTTTTGTGTTAGTCCATTTTACAAATGAGGAAACTGGTTTGTACAGAACAGTAAATAACTTGCGCAAATAACTTCTTACATAGTAAATGGTGGAACATGTCATTTATGCTGCCCAGGCTCTGTGGTTTCAGGACTTGCATTTAAACCCATAGGTTCAGAGCATATCAAATTAATAAGTAAAAGAAATGCCAAAAATTGAATATTAGCTTGGGGTACTGGTGTACATGTGTAATCCAAGTCCTTGGAAGACTGAGGCAGGAGGATCTCAAGTTTGAGGCCAGCTTATGCTACATAATGAGACCCTGGAGTTTATTAACAAATGTATTCAATACAGGATATACAGATGACATGAAAAAGATAAAGCAATTACCGTTCATTAAATAATTCATTGTTAACCTGTTGACCTTTTAGAAAACAGGTTTAATTTCTTTAAAAATGTAGTTTTATGAATTTATTACAGGTATGAATAAGAAAATTTCTTCAATTAAGTAGTGCTTTTTTCTTTTTTTTTTGATGTATGTGGTACTTGAGGGTTGAACCCCCAGAGCCTTGTGCTTGCTTCCCAAATCATCTACCACTGAGCTGTACCCCTACCCCCTTTTTAACTTTTTAATTTGGAGTCAGGGTATCATTGAGTTCTGCAGGCTGCCTCTGGCCTCGAACTCATGATCCCTCCTGTCTCAGCCTCTGAGTTGCTGGGATTACAGATGTATGCCACTGATCCCTGCTTTAATTTGTTATTTAGTGTAAGGGAGAAAGGGTAGAGCCTTTGTGGTCATGGGTACTTCATTAAAGGTACTTAAGTTCTTTTGTTTAACAGATGCAGTAGTCAATGCTATATGGAAGGAGCTTATTAGCTTGGTGAATTCAGTTACTGAATCAGGTAAGCACTGTTGCTATGATGAAGTGACTTATAGCACACAGTGAATTGTTTGGCTTTCATATATAAAATTTAAGGTTTTTTTTAGTAGTATCAATTTTCAGACAAATTTAGTTCACATTCATTTGCTAAAAGTTGTTTATTAAAAGTTCATTTTCATAGCTAAGTATATCTGGTCACATGTAAAAATATGTTTAGATCACATCCTTCCTTTGCCTTTTGATAGGTAACAAAAAAGAACGACCAGGTTCTGAAGTTTTGACTCTCCTATTAAAATCTTTGGAAAGCATAGTGAAGTCAGAAGTATTTCCTGTATCGAAAACACTGGTAGGTGTACCTATAAATTAACTTTAAAACTCATGTTTCAAAATTGAGTTCTATATTAATATTTGCACTGATCAATATTGGGGCATACTTTAATATCAAGTGTCAGCAATTTGGTTTTGTATAAATGCCATTCTGTTGACCTCAGAGTAACTAGAAGTTCTTTAATCTTTTTTGTGACAGAAGGGATCAGCTATACAGCGAAAATGGGATAAAGGACATGAAATTTGAACCAAAGAATCTCTAGTTGCCATTAATATTGTGACTTGAGAGCTGACTGCTACTAATGGTTAGCACATTTAGATAATAACCTCTTTTGCCAGGATAGTGACTTTGGCATTAAATACATCTTTTAAACACATGTATAGTAGAAGAGAAAAAAAATAAATCATATTTTTTATAGTGAGCATTTCAAAATAAATCCCATATAAAAACAATAATATCCTTATTTAAATTCTGAGTTTTCTTTATGTACTGACAATTAGTTGTGCTGTGGCAGTATAGCATATTACAAGCAATAGCTACCAAGCAGATTGATTTGAATCCTTTGCCATTTAATGAATTTAAGCAATTTTTTTGCCTTCTTGGCCTCACTTGGTTCAGTTGTAAAGAGGGACTATAGTAGCAATTAATGATTAAATGAGTTCATACACGCAAAACACTATGGGACAGGCACAAAATAAATACTACTTTTAACATTAGCATGTTTCAAAGAGTTTGCAAAAGCATATTTTCACTAACATAATTGTCATATCGTTGACACTTAAATTTGCATAGTTCAAATTAACACAAGTATGAGATTTTTGGAGAACTTTTGGTAGGCTCAGTCATCTTTGAGTTAGCAGTGTTAGATCCAGCTTTTGGTATGCAGTCCTTTGAAATTCCTGCTTTTGGTACCATTGAGTATATAACTCATGTAGAATTTGTTTTATCAGTTTCTCAAACCAAAATTATCCTAAGGTCCATTTTTAGAAAAATAATTGAATAATCAAATTAATGGGTATTTGTTCATTTAGCAGCATCTGTATATAGATGCAAAAACCCTAACAGGTAGAAAGGTTGTCACTTTCTACATTTCTGTTTGAATTTTTTAAACTAAGGTGAACATAATAAATGTATTTACATTAATGAATATTGTAATGCATTAAAAATACAGTTAAAACTTATAGACTTATACTAAATGGAATGATATTTTTATGGCTAACTACTATAAAACGTTTTATCTTTTTTAGGTCCTCATGGAAATTACAATTAAAGGACTTCCTCAGAAAGTATTAGGCTCACCAGCATATCAGGTTGCTAATATGGATATTCTTAATGCAAGTATCTTACATGTAATGATATGATAATGATTGGCAAAAAGCGAAAAGTTCCAATACTATTTCTTAAAAAAAGTAATTGTAAAATTCTGAGATTATTGGATTTGAAATATGTTAACCAAGAAAAAAATGATACAGAAAGTAATAGCTTATTGTGACAAATTATGTGTTATATCAATAGATGAAAAATATTTTCTTGGATTAAATAATGGACTTCAGAATGAAAATTTTCTATTTGTTTATGCATAGTAATAGTGCTGGTTACTGTTATAAATTTTATAAACTTAGGAGCATTAGGTTAATAATGTGAAATGAGCCAGGTGTGGTGCACATCTATTATCTTAGCATTCTAGAGGCTGAGGCAGGAGGATGAATCTTGAGTTCAAGGCCAATCTGGTCTACATAATGAGTTCTAGGTTACCCTGGGCTAATACAGCTAGACTATGTCCCAAAGAACAAAAAAATTTTAAAAAGGTAATATAATATGCAATAATGTGAAATGTGCTTATCTATGTGATGTAGACAGCGTGTGTCCATCTAATTTTAGGTTAATAACTCTTTTTATGTCTAGAATCTCACCATGCTTGGTTTCTTGTGTAAATGGAACAGCTGTGATTAGAACAAAGAGATTGATTTTTGTGTGTAGTGCAAGTGACTTTTTTGTTTGTTTTCCGAGATAGGGTCTTAATGGGTAGCCCAGGCTGGCCTTGAACTCAAGATCCTTCTGTCTCAACCTCCTGTGTGCTAGGATTACAGGGGTGCATCACTATGCCTGGCATCATGGTAGTTTTCGGAAATACAGTAGGTGGTGGTGTTACATACTAAGTAATGCTAAAAGGTAAATTTCTCATGCCAAAATCATTTGTAACAGAACTAGTTATAGGAAATAAGTGTACTATTCTTTGTAACTGAGAAGATTGACTTCTCCTTTTTCAGGGAACTCCAGCTTTGTTCTTAATTCAATTAATTTTCAACAATAATCTCCTGGAATGTGGTGTAGTGGATGAAAGGTAAGTTTGTACTTTAATGTGAAACTTCATGTGTTTCACAAACTTGGTTTTTTGAGAAGGGATCTTGCTGTGTCACTTATGCTGCCATCAACCTTGATATGTATATGTATCCCAGACTATCCTTGAACTCAAGAGTCCTGCTTTAGGCTCCCAAGTACTGGGATTACAGATGTACACCACCATGTCTGGTGTCCTAAACTTTTAAAAATTAAAAAGAAATCCAAGCATGAGGGTGCGTGCCTATAATCCTAGCACTCTGGAGACTGAGGCAGGAAGATGGCAAGTTGGAGGCCAGCTTGGGTTACATGTTGTTGTTAGGTGCCATCGAGTCTCTGTCTGACTCATAGCGACCCTGTGCACAACAGATGAAACACTATTGCTAGTGCTTCTCTGCTATTCATGGGGTTTTCAATGGCTGATTGTTTTTTGGGAGTGGGCTGCCAGGTCCTTCACCCAAGTCTACAGCACCTCGTATTCCCAGGCAGCCTCCCATCCAAGTACTAACCAGGTCTGACCCTGCTTGGTTTCTGATATCTGACAGGATCAGATGCCACAGTGGTATGGCTGCAGGCTTGGGTTACATAGATCTCAAAAAAAACAAGACTTAGAATTCATTTCTTGTTTCTTTGGCAGTTGTTATTTTTACAGTTTTGTTAATGTGCAATTAATATACTTTTGCATGAAGCAGTAACATTCATAATTTTATTTTAGGTTTTTTCTCAATCTGGATACACTTGTAGAATGTGTACTTTCTGGTCCAACTTCACCACTAGCGTTTAGTGATTCTGTATTAAGTGTTATTAATCAAAATGCAAAGCAGTTGGAAAACAAGGAGCATCTCTGGAGAATGTGGAGTATAATAGTCACTCCATTAACTGAATTGATTAATCAGGTATGATATAAATCTGCATATTTCTCACAAAATTTAGAGGCCATTTTCCCCTTTTTTCCTTTTTGGCACACTTGAGAAAATGAATGGAAATTTGAAATTAGAAGACATTAAATTTTTTTCTTGTACAGTTGGTCAATTTTCTTATGCTTTGGATTGATTTCATTGTATTATATCGTATGTTTCATTGTATTTCTGCCTTGTCAAAGAAAAGGTAAGAAAGTAGCTCTGTTTTCTCCAATAATGATTATAAAACTATAAGGCCTACGTATGATACATATAAAATCCTTTACAGTATTTGAGTCTTTTTTTAATCCTTCTTTTGTTTTGCTAGAGGGTTCCACTATGTAGCCTAGGCTAACCTCCAACTGGAGATCTTCTTGCCTACACCACCTAACATTTGGGTCCTTTTCAGTAATTGTTGCAGTAGGGAACAGTAGACAGGGTGTTGATTTGTAGCTCAGACTGGCCTCAAATTCCCAATCCTACCTCTGCTTCCTATGTGTAGTATTAAGCCACCACTCTTGGCTTAATAATGATCACCTTAAATAGGTTATATGTTCTCATAGTCAAACAAGGGTACCTCTAAGTCATTTAGCTTCCTGTGACAATTGACTATTCTTACTTTTAAATACCTAAAAAGATATTCGTAGTGACAGAGCATGGAACATAAGTTTACTATTCTTAGTAAAGGTAAGTTCTTGGGGTGATTCCATATAACTTACAAAAACTGCAGAATTTTTTATGTTATAGTGAAGTATGCTTCTTAAGCTAGTACATACTATTGAACACTTTTCTAGAGGAGAAATAGTTTACATTTCTAAAAAGCTTTCCATTGTTAGAAGGATAGCAGAGATCCTTTAAAAGATAAGTCCATGCTGTGTATGGATAGTAAAAAATTTTGAGAGTTGCGTCTGGGATTGTTTGAGGTCTTTTTCTAAGGTTTGTGGGGAAAACAAATTGCTGCAAACTGATGATGAAAAACAACAGGAATTATTTTTATTTTATTTTGTTTTATTTTTGCAGCACTTGGTTGAATTCAGGGTCTCACATAACTTTGTAGGTGCTCTACCACTGGGCCATATCCCTAGCCCATTTTTTTTCCTTTGTTTTTTTTGAAACAGAATCTTGTTAAGTTATGCAACCTGTCTCTAGTCTCCAACTTGGTATCTTCCTGCTTCAGCCTCTGCCTAGATAGTTTTAATCTAGTTTTGTTAGGAGGAGACAGGTACTAGAGATCAAGCCCAGGGCTAAGCAAGTGCTCTACCCCTGAGCTGTATCCCTAGTTCCAGTAACAGGAATTATCTCACAGCTGTGGAGGCCAGAATCCAAAATCAAGATATTGGGTCAGGTTTATTCCTTCTGGAACTCTGAGGGAGAATCTGTAGTATTCCTCTCAGTTTCTGGCAGCAGCTGTCAGTCCCTGTCCATCTTAGATTTGTAGCCATATCAGTTTATTCCCTGTTTTTGTCTTCATCTTTCATTCTTCCCAATGTCTTCTGTGTGTCTTTCCAAAGTTTCTTCCTCTTAAAAGAATACCATTTTTTGGATGGGCTCACCCTATTTCAGTATACCCTCATTGTAGCTTTATTACATTTGCAAAGAACTTATTTCCAAATAAGGTCATATTCACAGGTACTAAAGATTAGGAGTGCTAAATCTCTTGTATATACTATCATTGTGGGGCACAGTTCTACCTATTATATGTAGTAAGTTACATTTCTGTGTAGGATTAGAATTAGATGATAATTTGTGTAATTTCATTATTTTTTTTCCAGACCAATTAAGTGAATCAAGGTGATGACTTAGAAAATAATTTTAGTGACATCTGTGGTGCATTGACCTTACCAATAAACCATATTTTTTTAATACAGAGATTTCCCATCATAGGATTAGCATTAGTGGTAATTTGTCTAACTTTTCTTTTTTCAGACCAATGAAGTGAATCAAGGTGATGCATTAGAGCATAATTTTAGTGCCATCTATGGTGCATTGACTTTACCAATAAGCCATATTTTTTCAATACAGACATTTCCCATGGTAAGGCTATATAAGGTTTTTATATGTAAGGAGTTTGTGCTTTTCTGAAAATAATGCCATTTTACCCTTTATATCTATGAGCAGCAACTATAATTTTTCCTGAAATAAGACCTACATATGACTTATTAGCTTAAGGGAGATAATAATTTTGAAGTGAAGAGTTCCTTTTGATCTTTGATAATTGCTGGTACTGTGGTATTACATCTCTTCAACTAGGGTCAAAGTTATTACCCTATATAGTATATTTAGAAATCCTAAAAGATTTATTGGTTCTTTTAGGTGTTTGATACATTGGTATATATTTATAAAATTTCTTTGTTGTTATTAATAGGCTACTATGAAGACTTTACTTAGAACTTGGTCAGAATTATATAGAGTATTTGCTCGCTGTGCTGCTTTGGTGGCAACAGCAGAAGAGAATTTGTGCTGTGAAGAACTTTGTTCCAAGATAATGTCTGCTTCAGAAGATGAAGTCCTTTCAGTGAGTTTTTCCCCATAATAACCCTGTCTGTGTTTAAAGAATTCTTTTTAAGTAACTAGAGGTAAGATTTTTAAACTACCATTTACTAATTCTTCTATTTTATAGGAGGCTAAATTAATACAGAAAGTAAGTATAGCGGATGTGGTTGCACATGCCTATAATCCCAGCACTTGGGAGACTGAGGCAGGAGGATGGATGTGAGTTTGAAGCCCACCTGGACTACATAGTTCCAGGCCAGCTTGGACTATATATAGCTAGACCCACTCTCAAAAAACATTTTTAAAAAAACAGGATGAAGCTCTTTTACTATTTTAAGTACTTCCTTGTGCTTATGCCATTGCACCTTAACAGTTCAAGGCCTTGGCTATCCTGGACCTTATTTTCTCGTATCTTCCTGTTACGTCTTCAAAGCCAATCTTAGAAGTTTGTAGGGGTTTGCTTGTTTGTTTGTTTATTTATTTATTTATTTTGGTACTTGGGGTTTGAATGCAGGGACTTGCACATACTTTGCAAGTGCTCTACTATTGGGCTGCACCATCAACTCGTTTAAAAATTTTTTTATCTTGAAGCAGGGTCTCACTAAGGTATGCAGGCTGCCTCTCCCCTGGAATCTGCAATCCTCCTGCCTCTGCCTCCTGAGTTGTTTGAATGACAAGTGTGAGCCACCATGCCCAGCCCAGTTTGTAGTCTTTTTTTTTTTTTTTTTTTTTTCCCTTTACTTTTTGAGACAGGGTCTCGCTAAGTTATGCAGACTTCCTCTGGTCTTGAATTTGCAATCCTCCTGGCTCCGCCTCCCAAGCTGCTGGGATTACAGGTGTGCACCACCATGCCCAGCTAGTTTGTAGTCTTTAAAAATAGTTATTGGTCAGAACTGAATGGTGCTTGGTTTCAGAAACCACGTAGGGTCCCAGAGTCCTCAGATATTGGAGTCTTTTACTCCAAATTGCGTAGATTTTCCTGTACCCTACACATGTTCTCCCATATAGTTAAATTATCTAGAATACTTAAAATACCTAATAAAAATGCTGTACAATTGTCATGTTATATTGTTAGGGACTGAGGACAAGAAAAACATCTGTGTGTGTTCATTTACAGGCTTTTTTGTTTGTTTGACTGGCCTATAGCTATTAAGTGATAGAAATCAAAAAGTAAAAAGGACAGCTGGGCGTGATGGTGCACACCTGTAATCCCAGCGGCTTGGGAGGCGGAGCCAGGAGGATCGCAAGTTCAAGACCAGAGGAAGTCTGCGTAACTGAGCAGACCCTGTCTCAAAAAGTAAAGGAAAAAAAGGGGGAGGCTGGGGGTGCAGCTCAGTGGTCCAGCACTTGCAGAGGATGCAAGCGCGAGGCCTGGGGTTCAACCCCTAGTAACCCCCTCCAAAAAAAAAAAGTAAAAAGGACTACAGTGTTGGTATATATGCCACAATATGGACTTGTCTTGATAATATGTTAAATGGAATAAGTCAGTCATAAAAAAAAGATTTACATATTGTGAAATGTCCAGAACTTGACAACTATAGTGACAGATTGGTAGTTTAGGGTTGGAGGTATTAAGTAGAAATGGAGTGTAAGTGCTAATAGAAACAGGATTTCTTTGAGAGTGATGAAATGTCCCAAAATTGATTGCGCTGATGGTTGTACAACTCTGCAAAGGGACTTGTTTTTTTCACACACCCCATGTACAGTCATGCATCACTTAATGATGATACCTTCTGAAAAATGTGTCCTTACATGATCAATAGAATGTACTTGAACACACCTAGATGATATAGATCACTCCACCTGGCCTCTTGTTAGAATCAAGACATAGAGTGGACACAAGGTGTATGAGGCTGTTGCCAATGTAAAGTGGTGTATTGTTTTATGGTAACCTTTTCTTCATTAGTAGAACTATACTTTAACAATAGTAAATACAGTGTAATAAATATGCAAACCTATAACATGTTTATTATATTTATAAATAGTATGCACTCTACATCTGTGTGAGATAACTTTTATATGACTGATGGCATAGGAGATTTGTTTATACTCGCATCACCAGAAACACTAGGGATTGCACTGTCCTGGACATTTGGGCTGATTCCACACCCTTCAATTGGGAAGAGTGCTACGATGACCATGGCAGTGCAGGTGTCTCTGTAGTGTGATGATTTAAATTCCTTTGGGTATATTCCTAGAAGTGGTGTAGCTGAATCATATGGCAATTCTATTTTTAGCTTTCTGAGGTACCTCCACACTGATTTCTGTAGTGGCTGAACTAGTTTTTAGTCCCACCAGCAGTTTAAAAGGCTTCCTCTTCACTTCTCCCCACCCTCGCCAGCATTTGTTGTTTATTTTGTTGATGATGTTGGCCATTCTTACTGGAGTGAGATGGAATTTCAGTGAATTTTTGATTTTCATTTTCCTAATGGGGAAGAATATTGAAAGAATATTGAACATTTTTTTCATGTGTTTAGTGCCCGTTTGTATTCTTTTGAGAGCTGTCCGTTCAATTCCATTGCCCACTTTTTTATTGGATTATTTGTTAATTTGATGTTTAATTTCTTGAGTTCTCTGTGTATCCTGGATATTAATCCTCTGTCAGATATATAGGAAATAATGATTTTCTTCCATTCTGTGGACTCTTCCTTTATTAATAGTTTCCTTTCCTATGCAAAAACTTTTTTTATTTTGTGTGTTACCCATTTGTCAATTTTTGTTGCAGTTTCCTTGAGTATTGGAGTCAGGAACAAAACTACTTACCTATGCCTATGTGTTGGAATGTGTTCCCTACATTTGCTTCTAATAGTTTTAAGGTTTCCAGTTTTATGTTGAGATCTCTGATCCATTGTAAGTTGATTTTCATACAGGTCAAGAAATACAGATCTACTTTTCATTCTCTTAAACATACAAATATCCAGTTTTTCCAGCACTATTTCTTGAAAAGGCTGTCTTTTCCCCATTGTATGCCTTTGGCATCTTCTTTGAAGATTAGGCAGCTGTAGCTGCATGTTGTTAGGTGCTGTGGAGTTAGATAGACTCATAGTGACCCTGTGGACAAACTCCCCGACCCTGTGCTATTCCCACTAGGCACTGTGTCGGTGCTTCTCTGGTATTCACAGGATTTTCAATGGCCGATTGTCTTGGGGCTCAATTTGGAAGTAGGCTGCCACATCCTTCTCCCATTTTTACAATGCTGGGGATTGAACCCAGGGCCTCAGAGTACAGAGCAGCATTCTACCAACTGAGCTAAGCCCCAGCCCCTGTAGCTGCGTGAGTGTATGTATGTATATCTAGGTCTTCTGTTCCATTGATTTTCATGCCTGTTTTTTGTGCCATTACCAAGTTGTATTTGCTACTGTGGCCCTGTGGTATAGTTTGAAGTTGGGTATTGTGATGCCTCTAGCACTGCTTTTGCTGCTTAGGATTGTTTTGGCTATATGAGGTCTTTTCTGCTTCCATATGAATCTTAGAATTTTTTTTTCTATTTCTGAGAAATATATCATTGGAATTTTGATGAGGATTGCATTGATCTGTAGATTTCTTTTGGTATATGTGTAGCCATTTTCACAATATTCCTCCAATCTGTGAACAGGGGAGGTCTTTTCATCTTCCAGTATCTTTTCAATTTCTTTGTTAGCATTTTGAAGTTTGCATTGTAGAGGCTTTAAGGATTTTTTATTGGACTGATTCCTAGGTACTTAATTTCTTTTGTGGGTTGTTGTGAATGTGATGTTTTGATTTCTTTCTCTTCCTATTCATTATTGATATATAGGAATGCTACTTGTTTTTGAGTGTTAATTTTGTATCCTGCTACTTTGCTGAAGAAGCTAATTAGCTCTATGTTTTCTGGTGGAGTTTTAAGGATCCTTTAAGTGTAGGATCATGTCATCTGCAAATAGGGTTAATTTCACCTCTTCTTCCTTTTTGTATCCCTTATTTATATTTCTTGTCTGATTGCTATGGCTAGAAGTTCAATCACTATACTGACTAAGAGTGGAGAGAGTGTGCATTCTTGTCCTGTTCCTGATTTTAAAGGACATGCTTTCAGTTTTGCCCCATTTAATGTAATGTTGGCTATAGTTTGTCGTATATATCCTTTGTGATGCTGGGGTACGTTTCTTCTCTTCTCAGGTTCTTCAGGGCTTTTATCATAAAAGGATATTAAATAAGTCAAAGGGCCTTTTCTGTGTCTATTGAGATGATGATAATGATTTCTGTTTCTGAGTCTGTGTGCCGTATTACATTTATTGATTTGCCTATGTTGAACGAGCCTTGCATCTATGGAATAAAACCTACTTGATCATGGTGTATGATCTTTTTTATATTGCTTATTCAATTTACAAGTATATTTTTAAGGATTTTTGTGACTCTTCATCAGAGAAATTGGTCTCTAGTTTTCTCTTTTTGTTGTGTCTTTACGTAATTTTGGTATCAGGGTGATGAATGTGTTTGGGGTATTCATTCCGTTTCTATTTTTATGGAATAGTTTGAGGAGTATGGGTAGTAATTCTTTTATAAAGGCTTTGTACAGCGTCTGTCAGTTTGCTGTACTGTGGGGGCTTGTGTGTTGGGATGAGGCTGAAAGGTATGCCACTGGTATCTCAGATGCCAACAGGGTTACCCATGGTGGACAGGTTTTCAGCTGAGCTTCCAGACTAAGACAGACTAGGGAGTAGGCACCGGTGAACCACTCCCGAAACAACTAGCCATTGAAAACCCTATGGATAGCGAAGAAACATTGTCAGATATAGTGTCGGAAAATGAGCCCTCCAGGTTGGAAGGTACTCAAAAGACTACTGGGGAAGAGTTGCCTCCTCAAAGTAGAGTCTACCGTGATAACGGAAATGGAGTAAAGCCCCAGGGATCTCCATTTACTGATGTGGCATGACTCAAAATGAGGAGAAACAACTGTAAACATCCATTAATAATTGGAACATGGAATGTACGTAGTATAAATCTAGGAAAATTAGAAATCATTAAAAGAGAAATGGAGCGCATAAACATTTCCATTCTAGGCATCAGTGAACTAAAATGGACCGGCATGGGTCATTTTGAGTCAGATAATCATATGGTCTGCTATGCTGGGAATGATAAAGAGAAACAGGGTTGCATTCATCATCAAAAAAGACATCTCAAGATCTGTCCTGAAATACAGTGTTGTCAGTGATAGAATAATATCCATACGCCTACAAGGAAGGCCAGTTAATATGACTATTATTCAAATTTATGCACTCACCACTAAGGCCACAAATGAAGAAAGGGAAGATCTCTTCCAGCTTCTGCAATCTGAAATAGATCAAACATGCAATCAGGATGTACTGGAAATTAATGGTGACTGGAAGGCAAAGGTTGGAAACAAGAAGGCTCAGCAGATGGAAAATATGGTCTTGGTGACAGAAACAAAGCTGGAGATTGCATGATAGAATTTTGTCAGACCAATGACCTTTTCATTGCAAGTACATTTTTTCAACAACCTAAATGGAGACTGTACACATGGACTTCACCAGATGGAACATACAGGAATCATACTGACTACATGTGTGGAAAGAGACGATGGAAAAGTTCTATAGCAAATGTTAGAACAAGACCAGGTGCTGATTGTGGATCAGACCATCAACTTCTCATATGCAAGTTCAAACTGAAGCTGAAGAAAATTAGAACAAGTACACGAAAACCACGATATGACCTTGAGTATATCCCACCTGAGTTCAGAGACCACCTCAAAAATAGGTTTAATGCATTAGACACAAATGATAGGAGACCAGAAGAGTTGTGGCATGACATAAAAGATATCATTCAAGAAGGAAGCAAAAAGTTCTTAAAAAGACAAGAAAAATAGAAAAGACCAAATTACATGTCAAAAGAGACACTGGACCTTGCCCTTGAACGAGCAGCTAAAGCAAAAGGAAGACATGATGAAGTTAAGGAACTAAACAGAAGGTTTCAGAAGGCAGCTCAAGAAGGCAAAAAAACAAATACTATAATGACATGCGCAAAGAACTGGAGTCAGAAAACCAAAAGGGAAGAACATGCTTTGTGTTTCTCAAGCTTAAGGAAGTGAAGAAAAAATTCAAGCCTCGAGTGGCACTTGTGAAAGATTCGACAGGGAAAATAGTAAGTGATGCAGGAAACATCAAAAGAAGACGGAAGGAGTAAACAGTCGTTATACAAAAAAGAATTGATAGATGACCAACCATTTCAAGAGGTTGCATATGAAGAGGAACCATTGGTATTGGAAGAACTGGCGAAACACAAGTCTCCAGGAATTGATGGGATACCAGTAGCAATGTTTCAGCAAACAGATGCAGCACTGGAGGTGTTAACATGTTTATGCCAACAGATTTGGAAAACAACTACTTGGCCAAGTGACTGGAAGAGATCCATATTTGTGCCTATTCCCGAAAAAGGGGATCCAACTGAATGCAAACTATCGAACAATATCATTAATATCACACACAAGCAAAATTCTACTAAAGATCATTCAGAAGCGACTGCAGCAGTATATAGACAAGGAATTACCGGAAAATCAAGCAGGATTCAGAAAAGGGCAGGGAACCAGGGACATCATTGCTGATGTCAGGTAGATATTAGCTGAAAGCAGAGGATATCAGAAAGATGTCTACCTATGTTTTATTGACTATGCAAAGGCATTTGATTGTGTGGGTCATAATAAATTATGGATAGCATTTTGGAAAATGGGAATACCAGAACACCTAATTGTGCTCATGAGAAATCTGTAGATGAACCAGGAGGCAGTTGTTCGAATAGAACAAGGAAAAACTGAGTGGTTTAAAGTTGAGAAAGGTGTGCATCAGGGCTGTATACTTTCACCTTATCTCTTCAATGTATACGTTGAGCAAATAATCTGAGAAGCTGGACTTTATGAGGAAGAACACAGCATCAAGATTGGAGGAAGACTCATTAACAATCTGCATTGTGCAGATGACAACTCTGCTTACTGAAAGTGAAGATTTAAAACATTTACCAATGAAGATCAAAGATCATAGCCTTCAATAGGGTTGCTGCTAAACATCAGCAAACCAAAAATCCTTAGGACTGGGTCAGTACGCAACTTCACAATAAATGGAGAAAAGATTGAGGTTGTCCAAGATTTTGCTTTGCTTGGCTCTATAATCAATGCCCATGGAAGCAACAGTCAAGAAATCAAAAGATACATTGCTTTAGGAAAACCTGTGGCAAAAGATCTCTTTAGAGTATTGAAAAGTAAAGATACCACATTGAAGATGAAGGTGCGTCTGACTCATGCCATGGTATTTTCAGTCACATCATATGGTTGTAAAAGCTGGACATTGAACAAGGGAGACAGGAGGAGAATTGATGTTTTGAATTGTGGTGCTGGAGATGTCTATTGAATATTCCATGGACTGCCAAAGGAACCAACAAATCTGTGCTAGTAGAAGTGCAACCAGAGTGCTCCTTGGAAGCAAGAATGGCCTGACTGCGTCTTACATATTTCGGACATGTAGTCAGGAGAGATCAATCCCTAGAGAAAGACATCATGTTCGGGAGAGTGGCAGATCAACGCAAAAGAGGAAAACCCTCCACCAGGTGGATTGACACAGTGTCTGCAACAGTGGGCTTAAACATAAAAAGATAGTATGCTTGGCACAGAATCAGGGAGTGTTTTGTTCTGTTGTACATAGGGTTGCTATGAATTGGACCCTACTTGAGCATGTCTAACAACAACAAAGCTAGTCTTGAACCTTTTTTCTTTTTTAGAAGAAATTTGGAGTTTGTCAAATTTTATAAAATAGCTTCTTGAGATGTTGCTTATTATAGATTGCACTGAAGTTGGATTGATTTGGGAAAGACTCAACAGCTTTATAATTTTGAATAATTCTTTCCATGGGTATTCGTGTTCATAATCTAGTTCTTATAAAGTTATCCTAACTTGATTATCATTTTTAAACTTTTGTTGTTTTTGAATTTTGTTTTGTTTTGTTTGAGACAGCCTCGTTATGTAGACCAGGTTGGCCTTGAAATCTTCCAGCTGTTTTTAAGATTTATAGCTATTTTAAGAGGATCCCATCTCTTTCCCCATATTTGGTTGAAAGTGAAGTATATAAAAGCTATTGCTAATATATTTCTTTATATGGAGCTAATCTTGTATATCCTAGTGACATAGTGAGGTGTTCTTTGTTGTTGTTAGGTGCCATTGAGTTGGATCCTACTCATAGCACTGCTGTGTATAATGGAGCAAAACACTCCCTAACACTGTGCCATGTCTGGCCTGTGTCTGTGCTTCTCTGCTATTCATATGTTTATTTTGTTGTTGTTTTGTTGTTTTGTTTTATTTTGTTTTGTTTGGTGGTACTGGGGGTTGAACCCAGGGCCTCACGTTTGCGCGCTGTGCAAGTGCTGGACCACTGAGCTGTCACCCCCAGCCCATTTTTTAAATTTTTTGACAGGGTCTTGCTAAATTACACAAACTGCCTCTGGTCTCGAACTTGCGATCTTCCTGCCTCAGCCTCCCAAGCCACTGGGATTATTACAAGAGTGCGCCACTGCACCTGGCTCGTTCATAGGGTTTTCAATGGCTGGTTGTTTCGAGAGTAAGCTGCCAAGTCCTTCTCCCAAACCTGTAGCACCCCAGTGTTCCTTGACCTGACCCTGCTTACTTTCCAGATCAGATGGGATCTGACCCCAGGGTGGTACAACTGTAGGCTAGGGTATTCTTTGAAAACACACAATGCTGTGTTTTTGAACCATCACAGGATTAGTGTTTTAAATTTTCTGCAAATATCTTCTTCATTAATGATATTGGAGTTCTCCAGTTTTTATGTTATGGCAACACTAACCTGTTAGAATAATTTAGAAACTGTTGTAGCTTTTCCTGTGTTATTCAGCAGTCTTAAATTGTACAGAAGAATGCCATAGCTTTAGTTAGTTACATTGTCCTTTTTATTGTCTTATTCCTCTTTTCTTGTTTGGACATGCTAATCAAAGGCTTATCTGTTTTAAGAGAAACTTAGTTTTGTTCATCATTCCAGCCTTTTACTTTTCTTCTAACCACTTTCGTGCATTGACTATTTTTGTTTCTATTTTCAAGGTTATAATTCTGTTTTAAGTTTAACATCCTTTTTTCATCTTTTCATATACATCTTAACTATTGCTATCAGTCATACTGACTGTCCCCCTGCCTTTTTTTTTTTTTTTTTTTAATGCTGAATCAAACTCAAGGCCTTCCATGCGAAGGAAAGGCTTTACTAATGAGCTATGTCTCAAGTCACCAGTGCTCCCCCCTGCCCCCCGCGCGCCCTCCCTCCCTTTTGAGATAAGGCTTGTTATGTAGGCTAAGTTGGCCTGAAATTTGCAGTCCTCTTGCTTGATCATCCTGTGTGCTGGGATTACAGGTGTGTGCCTGGCTACTTACTATTTGTCTTCTCTTTTTTTTTTTTTTTTTTTGGCGGTACTAGGGGTTGAACCCAGGGCCTTGTACTTGCATGCTTTGCAAGTGCTGGACCACTGGGCTCCACCCCCAGCCCATTTTTTTTTTTAACTTTTTGAGACAGGGTCTTGCTAAGTTACACAGACTGCCTCTGGTTTGGAACTTGTGATCCTCCTGCCTCAGCTTCCCAAGCTGCTGGGATTACAGGTGTGCGCCACTGTGCCAGACTTTTAAAACGGTGCTTTTTAATTTAAGAGAATAGTTTATGGATGTGTTTGGCTATTTTATCAGTTTTTTATTGTAGTGCCTCCAGAAAGGATTGTCTATGAAATCGAATTTTGTAATCTTTCTTATATCAGAACTCTTTGTAGTACTTTTATAATTAACTATTTTGGGGGGGGGCATCCCTTTTTTTATGGTACTGGGGGTTGAACCTAGGGCCTCACACTTGCATGCTTTGCAAATGCTGTACCACTGAGCTGCCACCTCCAGCCCATTTTTTTACTTTTTGAGACAGGGTCTTGCTAAGTTACACAGACTGCCTCTGGTTTTGAATTTATAATCCTCCTGCTTCTGCCTCCCGACTTGCTGGGATTACAGGCATGCGCCACCATGCCTGGCTCTCAGCAGTCTTTTAATCAATTATTTGATTGATGTTTTATAGACATTAGATACTTTTTGAATATCCTTCACTGTGACTTTGTCACTCAGAGGGTCTACTAGGAAAGTTGAGGGTTTTTTTGTGTTTTTTTTTTTTTAAGGTGTTTTCTCTTTCTCTTTTAACTTGTAGGCCTGTGGTTTCCTTTTTGTTTTTCGTTTTTTTTTTTCGATTTGCTTTGTTTTGAGACAAGGTCTCACTGTGTTGCCCAGGCCGTCTTGAAACTTGAGATCTTCCTGCCTCAGCCGCACTAGTGCTAGGATTTAGTTTCTACCTGCCTGCCTCCAGCCTTAAATTTGTAGATAGTCTTTGCTGAGTCTGCACTTATTTTTATTTCCAGTGGATTAAGGAGGATGTTAAAAGGATATGGAGGCCCTTACCATCTGTTTCTTTTTATGTTTTGTCTCCATTGGATTTAATGAACACTTGTGTAATTTTCAAGAAGAATTTGATAAAGTTAATTTTGGGGGCTGAGGGTGTAACTCAGCAGAGATCTTGCCTAGGTGTGAAGCCTTTGGTTTGCCCCTAAGTGCTGCGGGGTAGGGGCGTTAGGGAGGAGAGAAGCCTGTATTTCCATTCTGAAGTTACTGATCGATATAATTAGGTTTTTGGGGTTTTTTTGTGTGTGTGTGGTACTGGGGATTGAACCCAGGGCCTCGCGCCTGCATGCTTTGCAAGTGCTGGACCACTGAGCTGCACCCTCAGCCCATTTTCTTACTTTTTGAGACAGGGTCTCACTAAGTTATGCAGACTGCCTCTGGTCTTGAACTTGCGATCCTCCTGCCTCCGCCTCCCAAGCCGCTGGGATTACAGGCATGCACCACCGTGCCCTGCATATAATTAGTTTTATGGGCACCATAAAGATGAATTATTTTCTTCAACCTTGAGGATCATCAATTGTATTTGACACATAGCAGTTGCTCAGGAAGTATTTATAACCATGTGCTTGTACCTTATGTGATAAAAACTATGGAATGTATATTATATGGCATGTGGGGGCAAATGCCCTAAGTGATTTCTTGTTGCCCACTGTTATTGAATGTTATGAAAGGTTCTAATTATGGTACTTAATATTCTTCTCTAGAATTTGTTGTTCTTGGACAGGATCACTCATATAATTACTGTAATTGTTGACTGCATTGACTTTTCACCATATAATATTAAATATCAGCCCAAAATTAAATGTAAGTACTTTCTTTTATTTGTTTATCCAATGTTTTATAAATGTTTCTGTACACTTGTCAGGGGAAACCCTAATGGGTTTCTCTACCGTATTTTATAAACTTTATGGTGGGTGGGAGAGTGTTGAGACAGGGTCTTACTGTGCACCCCAGGCTGGCCTTAAACCCTCTATTCTCCTGCCTCAGCCACTTGAGTGGTGGGATTACAGGGATGCACCACCACGCTTGGCTTATTTTACGAACTTTTGATCTTATTTAACTGTCAGTTACTATGTTAGAAGCTTGCATGCAGCAATTGTGCTCACATTCATGCTTACGCTCACTCATTGTCACACACGGTCTTTACTCCTTTTTGTAGCAAAAGATAAATATGTTAATCAGAAGATTATGTAGTAATTCACATGATTGTACTTATTCCATCTAATATGAAAGATTATGTGGACAGGAACCTTAGACATTCTTTAAAATGTACTTATTTGGAAGCCTAAAGTGAATTGTTGAATTGACATTAAAATTGAAAAGAAAATCATAGAATTAATTGGTTGTGGTTTTACAAGAAATTTAAAATGCTAAAAATTTAACTCAGTTTTTACATTTTAGTTAAAATTGAGCAATTGGAATTATAACAAATTGTCAGATTTTTGAAACTATACTCTGGTTAATTGTGACCTATTTTGTATTACTACTATGAGCTATTTTAATCTGATAATTGATTCTTTATAATTTATCTTTGGGAGAAGGACCTGGCAACCCCCTCCCAAAAATCAATCTGCCATTGAAAACCCTATGAACAGCAGAGAAGCACTGACAATAGTCTTTCCCCTGTTGCACAGAGGGTCGCTATGAGTCGGATACCGACTCGACGGCACCTAACAACAACAACAACATAATTTATCTGCCTGTGTTATAGTCCTACCATATAAGAAATGATTACTAAGATCTGCCCTCAATAAAGTAAGGATTTCTAAAATGTATTTTTAGATGGGAGGGATAGTTTTTACTCAGTAATGTAATACAAAGTAACATGTCTAAAGTATATTTATTACAGGCCGTATTACCCCAGTCTGAATGCCATAAAAACAGATTTATAGATATGCTTAAGATAAATTTCATATATCCTCTTGGGCTGAATAGGACCTAATGTGAATACCTCATTGTGTCAGAAAAATAAAATTATTTCTGAATAACACAACTTATAAAAAGTTTGTGACAAATCATAATCCCCTATCCATTACTGGGGTGGTGCCCAGGGCCTTACACATGCCAGGCAAGTGCTCTACCACTAAGCTGCAACCCATAGCCCTTTTATTTATTTTTTTTTATCTTTGATACATAGTCTACCTAAGTTGCACAGGCTACTTCTGGCCTTAAAATAGTGATCTTTCTGCCTCCACCTCCTGCATTGCTAGGATTACAGGTATGTGTCATGGTACCCAGCTGAGAAATTATTTTGTGAGCTGTTGAAGATCCAGTAGGATAAGCCCCATATTGACATAACTTTACCATTGTTGATACTTCTGAAAAATTAGAGAAAATACCATAAGAATTGTGTGTAGAAACCTCATGTCTTTTACTCAGATTCCTCAATTAACAGTTGCCTGCATTTGTCTAATCATTGCCCTTAATATGTATATTTTATTCATTCTTAGAAAGTATATTGTAGACAAGTCAACAACAACCTGGAACATTTCTTCAGTCTTGTTTCTCATGTCCTTCAAAAATAGAACACTTAGGCAAAATAAAGTTGTTTAGAGTCTGTTGAACTGAATTTGTCATATTTCCTGATGGTTGGATTCAGCTTCCATTCATTTCTTTGCAGGCATACCACAGAAACAACATTTTGGTTCTTTTAATTCAGGATTCATTACTGGTGGTGTTAACATTTACTATTTGGTTGAGATGATATGTGCCAGATTTCTATTAAGAAGTTAATTACTAAATATTTCTAATTAAATTGTGTTTTGTGGCAAACACTTTGTGATTTTGTAAATATCTTATTATTTAGGAAACTTTCATCCATGAATTGATACTACTTGCCTAAAGTACTGATGGTTTCTGAAATGATAGTTAACATTGTTTCATTTGATTACATTAAATTAGTTTGTATTGAGATGTTTATCTGTTGTCAATTTCATGAGTTTGAAAGTAGGCTCTTTTTATTTATCTCATTCTATTCCCATAATCATGCCACAATTATTTTTTGACCACAATTCGGTACTAGTCATTTAAGGTATTGATGGTATCCTAATGTAAGATACAGCCTCTCATACTACTACTTTGTTATTTCTATCCTTTGGACTCCTGGATTTTCATTTCATTCAGTGGGCTATAACTTCTATTATTTATTTTAATTCCCCAAGTGTCCTAGATTTAGGCATTAAAATTCCCTTTAAATTGTTTCATGTAATCTTTTGCCACAAATTGAGAATTTTGGCATGAGCCATTCAGCCTTATATTGTACTTGCCCAGCAGCCTGGATTCAAGGTATATTCCCAAGCAACATGGTTCCATTTAGCTGAGACTGGATTAGAAACCAAGATCTGTTCATTGCTAAGATGTCATTGTTTCTGGATTGTCTAACTGAACAAAACTGGGAAATGAGGAATGGGGTATGTGTGAGATCACACAGCCAATACCTGTTTTTCTTAATGTCCACTCACTGTCCAGTACCATCTAGTTTCACATCTAGTTTCTTGTCTTTCCTTCCTGTATTTGTACTTAATGTACTCAAACAGTGAGAAACCTGGTTGCCATTACTTTCAGTATGTTTACAGCTTGACCATTGTGTGCAACCAGTCTTCTGGCAGATCACCTGTCACCTCAGCTTCAGTATCCTGTCCAAGAATTTCTGAGTCCTGTGTCCAGTGTGTATTCATGTCAGAGAAACTGATTCTACAGAGGGAGGTTGACTTCTTTTTAGTAGCGGCCTTGATTTTCATTCTGCCATAGGAGATTTATTTTAATTAATAACAACCAGGTTTAGTGGCCCATGCCTGTAATCCCAGCACTTTGGAGGCTGAGGGAGGAGGATCAACTTGAGTTCAAAGCCAGTCTGGTCTACATTGGTGATTTCTAGGCCGGCCTGGGGGCAGACGCTGTCTCAAAAAAAAAAAAAAAAACAGAACAGAAAAATGTTTAAATTAAAATTAATTTAAAATTAAATAAATAAGCACCGAATTGAATTTTCAGTTAAATCTGAGATCCCTTAGGTTAGAAGAATGGATTATTTGAGAGAAACAGGTAAATTTGTAATGGATCTGAAATATGAGTTGATTTCAGTCAATGTATATCTGAAGAGAGGTGATCTAAAAAGAATACAAAGCAGAGTCAGTGCTTGTAAGATAAATCTTTTTTCTTTCAGTCCAGAAAATAGGTAGTGGAGTTTCTTTGCATTGTTTCTCAGGAATTGGGTCTCTTTCTTGTTTATTGTTGTTTGTAAGAACCAGTGTACTATAGATGACCAAGGAAATACTGACTTCATAATTTCTCAGGGAAAATGGTCTCATTTTTCTGGAATTCTTATTCTAGATCTACCACGTAGTTTTCCATTGTCTTTTGATTTTCATTTGTAAAGTTACTGTAGTTATATTTATCTCTTAATGATAGGCCATTTTAAGGCTTACTTGCGGCCTCGGTTAACAAAAGTGTGTGTATTCCATGTATTTAGCATTGAAATGTGACATACAGATTGTAAAAGTGTAGACAGTGACACTCTTTAAACAATTATCTCAGCACCACAGAGATCATCAGATTGGTCCAAAAAGAAGAAGGATCCCTTAGGGAAATTGGCTTCTTTATTTAAGCTTATTGTGAGAATGATCTACTCTTTCCACACTCTGAGCATCAAAGAAGTACATTCTGATACACTGCTTGCTATCGGCAACTCAATCACCAGCATCCTCTCCAATGTCCTTGGACATATTTCTTTGCCTTCTATGATCCGAAAAATATTTGCAATTTTAACAAGACCCCTGGCATTGTTTTATGAACACTCAAAGTAAGTATTTTTGGGCTTAGTAACTTTGAATTAAATGCGTATCATTTAAATATAGGTATCAGCTTTGTTGTTACGGATGGTAGTCTTGACAGTTTTGTTGTGAGAGTACTATATTAAAATATTCTTTTGCTAAGAAGGTAGTTCAAATAGTATAAGAATTTGAGGTATAATCTGGAAATTGTTTATTTTGCATGTTATTCCCCTTTTTCAATTTAGTGCCTGGTTTTTCAGAGCTGCTTATGTAGACAAGCATACCTATTAAATGCATAATAGATAAGAAAGCATATTTGACACATTGTTTGGCAATTCAAGAGATGGTATGCACTTAATATATTGTGTGCATCTAGAAGTGCAGTGTTAACTTTCTAAAATGTAAATGGTACTCTGTGTTTTTCTTCCCAGGCTTGCTGAAGTTCCTAAAGTGTATAGTTGTCTGAATAAGCAGGTAAAAATAGATAATTGTACATAAACCAACATTTATGATGAGAAAATGGTAGAGTTTAGATAGCGGTTTTCCTTAAACATAACTGGTTTAATTCTGATTTTAAATATGCTGATTTTTAAATGGATTATACCATCTTTAATGGATATTTAATAATATGTGAATATATTTACAGGTAGTTTTTAAAAAATGTATCTAATAGTGATGTTACTTTAAGTTCAAAAATTCATCAAGTCCTGTGTCATCTCCTTCTGAATGAGGGTAGTTAGGTCCAAAGTTCTGTAGGTGAAATTTATGTTATTACTATAAAAACACAATTTTTTCTCTTAATAGAAAGTAAAGTCAAAATCAAACTTCAATATTGATAACTCAAATTTACCTGATAATTTGTCATTTTTAAGAGCGATATGTATTTATGATGACCATGATGGCTTGTTTATAATCGTTCAGATTTTAAAAATAGAAATATCAACATGTTCTGTAAATTGGCATTTACTTTGTGCTTTATTTTTTTCCTTTTTCCTAGTTAGAAAAGCTACTAGGAGAAATTATTGCTTGTCTACAATTCAGCTATACTGGAACTTACGACAGTGAACTTCTTGAACAACTCTCGCCACTACTGTGCATAATATTTCTACACAAGAGTAAACAGATTCGAAAACAGAGTGCTCAGTTCTGGAATGCCACATTTGCTAAAGTGACAGCATTGATTTATCCAGATGAATTAAAGTATGACAACAACAAAACTTTTACACCACCTATTACAATGTATATTGTATTTTGGTATTAACATAAACTTTTCTTGTGGGAAGTGCTTGCAGAGGATTTCTTAGTTGCAGTAGTATTACTTGGAATACATGGTGCTTATTTAATACGATTGGGTCTTAGGGTAACTTTGATTTTTAGGAGCCAACAAGAACAATTAGAAATTATACTTAATAAAAGAAACAAGGGCAGAAAGTTAGTGGTCATTAAACCTAGCCAGGGTACTTAGTATAATATTCTACTTTTGTTTGAAGGTTCCCAGGATAAATGTTTGGAAATTTTGATTTTTTTGATTTTTTTTTTTTTTTTTTTTTACACTTTTTGAGATAGGCTCTGGCTGTGTAGCCCAGGCTGTCCTAGAACTCACTACATAGACCAGGCTGGCCTTGAACTTGCATTCGGTCCTCCTACCTCTGCCTCCCAAGTGCTGGGATCACAGGCTGTGTATGCACCACCATATCTTGCATTTGAAAAGTTTCAAAGGAAGAACATTTGGAACTGGTTTTGGGGGTGCGTATCTGTGATCCCAGCACTCAGGAAGCAAAGGCAGGAGGATTGCTGTAGTTCAATGCCAGCCTGCTCTACACAATGAGACCCTGTCTCAATAAAACAAAACTAAAAAACAATAAAACAAAAAATTGGAAATTCTCAGAAGTATAGGGAAAAAATTTAAATAATTGTCTTAATTTCTCCTACTTTTGTTATGTGTAATAAGCAGTTTTAAAGCCAGATATATTTTGCTTTTAAAAATTATATTTAAGGTGCTCTTGTTATCATCACCTGTGCTCATTAGTACACTTGACTCAAGTCATGTATATATTTATGTACTTTTTTTAAAAGACCCGTACTGAGACAAGCCAAACAGAAATTTTTGCTTCTATTGCCTGGTTTGGAAAATGTTGAAATGATGGAGGAAGGCAGTGGACCATATTCAGATGCAGTAAGTTGGTTGTTTTCGTTGTTTTGAGTTTTAACTTCTACCATGATGTTTAAGTGACAACAAAGGAGCACCTAAACAGAAATGTCTTTTTTTTCCTTATATATTTATAGTGTCATTTGTCTCATCTGAAATCCTGGGTTTTTTCCCCCTTAGTACTGGGTGTTGAACCTAGGGGCTCACACGTTTTGCTCTACTACTGAGCTATCCCTTTGGCCCACTTTTAAACAGTTTGGTTGGGCACAGCATCTTGATAAATTGTGCAGGCCTTAGCCTCCCAAGTACCTGAGATTATGAGCATACCCCTCTATGCCCAAATTTAACTCGAAATACTTTTATGAATCAAGGGTAAAAGAATCTCATGTAAATCATCTCAAATTCAGGTCCCTTATGCGTACTGTTTTACAAATACTGTAATTCTTAAACTACATGTAAGTATTCCTTTGAAAAACCTAGAATTAGTTAGTAGTCCAAAACTTATGCAAAAAGCTACCCTACATTTTCTCATGTTTTGCATCAAATTTTTCATCCTTCTGTCAGAAAAAACAGATCTTTGCTGTCACATAACTCATTAGGACCAAGGTCACGTGGTTAATAACTTGTTTACTAACTGAAGATTAGGATTTGAGAGGAGTAAAGGCATTGATACCATATACATATGGAGTGGAGACTCTTTAGAAAAGTTTTCTATTGAGCAGATAGAAAACAGTATAAAATTATTTTTTGTTTAGAATCAGTAAGAAGAGAATGTTACAGGTAACTAAGTACTGTATTTTGTTTTTGGTTTTGGCTAAAATAAAAATTCTTACCAGATCAAGCTGGTTAGATTTGTGAAGACTTACTCTTTGCAATATATCCTCTAAAAGCCATATATTCTGGTGAGCGAGAAACTGTGCTTAGTGCATTAGTAGTCTTATTATAGCATACTTTATTAACCATCTCTTTATTAACCATACTTTATTAACCATTAACCATAACTTTATTAACCATACTTTATTAACCATTCTTTAATGTTAAAAATTTGACAGCTTTTATTTTTTTCCCCCAATACTGAGTGTTGAACCCAGGGCCTTTGCAAGTGGTGTACCACTGAGCTGCACCCCCAGCCAATTTTTTTTTTGCTTTTTGAAACAGGAGCTTACTAAATTACACAGACTGCTTCTGGTCTCAAACTTGTAATCCTCCTGTCTCTGCCTCCAGAGTCTCTGGGATTATAGACGTGTGCCACTGTGCCCAGCTGGCAGCTTTCATTTTTCTCTCAGAAATAATTCTAGCTGGGCTAGCTGTAGTGTCTGGCACGTGCATGTAATTCTAGTGATGGGAGAGGCAGAAGCAGGAGGATCACAAGTTTGAGGCCAGAGGTAACCTGTGTAACTTCTATCTCAAAAAACAAAAAGGAGGCTAGGATGCAGCTCAATAATAGAGCTCTTGTGCTTGCAAAATATGTATGAGGCCCCGAGTTACCCTCCCACTACCATATCACAAAAATAAATACTTTTAAAAAGAAATATTTCTAGTAATACACACAATTTTTTAATCTAGGAATTGCATTATTTACGTGGTTTGTCTTGTTTTCATAATTTGTAAAATTGGAGCAAAATAGTGATTGTTACACAGCAAACCTTTTGGCATATTATACAATGGCGTTCCTTTCTTTGTTCAGTTGGCTTGAATAGTCAGAAGTTTGACATTGTTTGAAATAAATAGTCATCAAGCTGAAATTTTAGAATTTGTAAAGGATAAGCAACACAGTAGAGTCAGACTTAATAAAATTATTTTATTTTTAATAAAACAGACAGAAAATTCACAATTAAACATGAAGATAAGTGGCATGGAACGAAAATCAAGTGGAAAAAGAGATTCCTTTTTGGCACAAACAAAAGATAAAAAGGAAAATATGAAACCATCAGCCAAAGTATGTTTGTTTTTGTTGTTTTGGTTTTATATTTTTTGGGAGGGTTTTAGGGAGTATTTTTTGTGAGACAGTAGCCCAGGCTGGCCTAGAACTGAATATGTAGACTAGACTGATACTGAACTCCTGTCAGTCTTCCTGCCTAAACCTCCTAAGTGCTGGGATTACAGATGTGCACCATCACATCTAGCTTCAATGTATGTTTTCTTAAGTATTTAATTTTGTTTTTTTTGTTGTTGGGTGCTGTCAAGTCAGTCTGACTCATAGCGACCCTCATAGGTTTTTCAATGGCTGATTGTTTCTGGGTTGCTTCAAGAGTGGATTGCCCCATCCTTCTCCTGTTTTTTGGTGCTGGGGATTGGACCAATAGAAATTTTAAAATAAATGGTAATTTAGGGGTATATAAGTTTTAATTAGAAGAAAAAGCCATGAAAGTCTAAATAAAAGATAGGATCCTAGGGGAATGATAGCATTGTACAGAGACTAGTAGGATAGTATTTAAATTTGGAAACATTTGGTGATGATTCCTTTGTGTTAAAGGTAAATATCTGTAATACTTTGTTATTGTTGTTGTTAGGTGCAGTCGAGTCGGTATCTGACTCATATCAACCCTATATACAACAGGTGAAACAATATTATCAGTGCTTCTCTGCATTTCATAGGCTTTTCAGTGGTGGATTGATGTTTGGGAGGGGGTTGCCGGGTCCGTCTCCCAAGCCTACAGCACCTGGTGTTCCCAGGTGGTCTCCCATCCAAGTACTAACCAGGCCCAACCCTGCTTAGCTTCCAGGATCTGACGGGATCGGATGCCACAGGGCTACGGCTGCAGGCTTGTAATACTTAGCCTCATGGTAATATTGAGTATTGATTTTGCCAGGTGCTGTCAACTTAGTATTATGTATACTTATTCCTAGCAGTAGCCTCTTTGAGAAAAGATGAGTCTGGGTATAGATGATTAGCACAGGTGTAACAGAAGAGAATTTTGTTTAGAACAATTGTTACTGTTTGATGTTGTTAGGTGCTGTCAAGGCAGGCAGCTCACAGCAACCCTATATGAAACAGAATGAAACACTCCCTGACACTGTGCCATGCCTGGCACTATGTCACTGCTTCTCTGCTATCCATAGTGTTGTCGATGGCTGATTATTTCAGGAGTGGGTTGCCACGTCCTTCTTGCATTTTTTGCAGTGCTGGTGCTCTAATCCAGAGCCTCAGATCGAGCAGAGCTAGCACTTTACCAATTGAGCTAAACCCTAGCCCTCTATTGTTATTATAGATCTTCATTATTTTGAATTAAAAGAGAAACAATGCCTGTGTAAGACATTTTAATCTCACAGACTTGCCTCCTAAAAAGAGCCTATTAATTTTTCTTTTTTCAGTATTTATTAGAGTTTTAAAAGAGAAGGACATTATTTGTTACTGTGAATCCAGGTGTGGTGACATAGTGCCACTAATAATAGCACTTAGGAATCTGAGGTGGAAGGATAGTGAGTTCACGGCCACCTGGGCTATATCGTAAGTTACAGACTACCTGGGGGCATAGGGTCAGGAGGGGAATTATATGACCTTGAACTTCAAATTTCTGTGTCACTACTGGAAAATTATGTCAGAGGATTAATTATAGAATTATTGAAAATAATTTAGAAAATCAAATGTACATTTACTTTTATAAAATCTGCAGCTGAAACTAGAATCTTCATCTCCAAAAGTAAAGAGTGAAATGCTTTTGGAAGAGGAAAAATCTACCGACTTTGTGTTTATACCTCCAGAGGGAAAAGAAGTAAAGCAAAGAATACTAACTGAACATCAAAAAGAAGTACTCAAAACAAAGCGGTTTGTAGGCTTTATATCTTGAGTTTGGGTCTTCTATTTATGTTTAGATTCCATGCAGCTATTTAAACTTCGATGTTAGAAGTAAGGTAATATATATAATCAATTTTCATACTTTTGTGGTGCTGGAGATTGAACATGTTATGCAAGTGTTGAAAGCTGAGCTACATCCCCAGCCTGGGTGTACAAAATTATAATGGCAGAAAATGTACTGTGTATAACTGCATTTTGTAATGGATAAATTTATCTGGCAAGGTCTCAAGTGTTTCTAAACTGAATTCCTTATCTGAGCTAAGTTGGAGGGGAAGGTAATTGCATGGAAAATGACTATGTAGTTCTTGATGTTACATCATTCATAACAGTTTGGTAGAATTATAAATTTAATTTCTAATTATAGGAATATCAACAGATTTTTGAAGTTACTTATGTAAAATTTCTTTCAGGTGTGATATTCCTGCCATGTATAATAATTTGGATATTTCACAGGATACTTTATTTTCCTCTCAGTTTAATACAGAAGACTCTATGTAAGTACGGAAATTTTATAACTAGTTTCCTAATTTTTGATAATTGTAAGAATCTAATTTATATAATTGTTTATCCCAGGGAAAGTCCTTGTTTAACTGAAAAATCAAAGGAAGATTCCAAGATGATCAAGGTATAGTCAATATTTAATATTTCAGGATTTTTAGAATCAGCCTTTCATTATGGATTCTCTTAAATTGCTAGAAGGCTGTATATAGTTCTTTATTTTATTAATTTCAAGATTTATTATAGAATGTGTGTATATTTAAAATAAATATATGTAGCTTTAATGGAGTATTTACAGTTAGGAACACACCAGTGATTATTCACCATAACTTTTGGAGTTTTTGCAATATATTGAAAGTTAATGATTATTTTTTGAATTACCACAACTTTTTACTTAAATTTCTCTGGAAAGTCAAATTTGTTTTCTGGTTAATCTATATCTATGTATGTATATTTCTGCAGGAGGAGCAAATGCCAAGTGGTGATATTTTCATTCCTAAAGATGTAACAGAAAACTGTGGTATGGATGAACATCTTGAAAAAGCTTCTTTGTCAAATAAAGAGTATGATTCTGTTGCTGAAACCAGTTCAGATATACTAAGCTGTAATCATGGTGCCAGAAAAAGCACTTTAATTTCATCAAAAGAAACTTCAGTGGGATGTACATCCAGTGCAGAAAATTCACTTGTTACCAGCAGTAACTCAATTTCTAATGCCACTACTTCTGGAACTCCCCCACAGCCTACAAGTAGGAGGCAGTCCTTTATTACTTTGGAGAAGTTTGATGGCTCAGAAAATAGACCTTTTAGTCCATCCCCCTTGAATAGTATGTCTTCCACTGTTATAGTGAAAAATAACCAGGAAAACATGACTAAAAAAGATATTCCACCAAAATCAAAGAAAAGAGAAATGACTCATTCAAAATCTGATTCAGAAAAGATAGTGAATGGCGTTAAGAGATTAGGCCGGCGTTGGAATAAAGCTGAACAGTTAGGCAATAAAAAGTCTAGGCCCTTAATGAGATCCGAACGGGAGGAACATACCCTGGAATCTACTGAAGGCACAATAGCCTTAGAAAATAAACCACCTGATTTGCTTAATCAGTCAGAATGTGTGTCAGAAAGTCAAGTTCATTTTTCTGGTTGTGCAGTGGAGTGTGAAGATATAAAGGCCAAACCAACAATAGAAAATGCTGTATTATTGGAAAATAGTACTTTAGAAGAGAAAAACAAAGGGAATAACTTAGAATCAAAAGAAAATACACCACCTGTAGTAATGCCAGCAGATCAAATGGCAAATGAGGATAGTCAGGTTGAGATTGCTGTAAATCCAAAAATCCTTAGGCGGTCTTCAAGGCGACGTTCAGAAATAGTTGAGTCTACCACTGATAGCCAAGATAAAGAAAATAGTCATCAAAAAAAGGAAAAACGTAAAGAAGAGGAAAGAACTTTGCAGAAGTGTCCATTCCCTATAAAAGAAGATGTGCTACCTGAGCAAAAAGTGACTTCTGAACAAACAGTACAAGAAAATTTAACTGAGAAAGGAAATAATTTACACGAGAAGACTCTTGGAGAAACCAGTGCTCATGTTGAAATTAACCAAAGTAAAAAAACACCAAGCCTTGAGACTATACATTCTGAGGGAGATGGTGGCCAGGACATTGTAGATAAATTGTCTGAGAAACCTTTAAGGGGACGAACACGTTATCAAACAAGAAGAGCATCTCAGGGATTACTTTCCAGCATTGAAAACTCAGAATCTGATAGTTCCGAGGCAAAAGAAGAAGGTTCTAGAAAGAAAAGATTGGGAAAATGGAAAAACAAAAGGAATGATAGTGTTGACATTGAAGAACAAGAAAAAATGGTAGAAGAGGAATGTATAAAAATTGAAAATCAGATGCATGATTATAAAGCAGTTTCTGAAGCAGATCTAAACATAACACCTCCATTATGTGAAAAAGATGAAAGCAATACTGCAATACTTAAGGAGTGTACAGTATCTTCAGATTTGTCACAAGTTTCTAATGTACCAAATACACACGAGGGACAAAGTAAGACTGGCAAATGTGTAGATTATTCCGTTTCAAGTCCACCTGTGCCAGAATCAAATCTAAGGACTAGAAATGCAAGTAAGAGATTATATAAGCGAGATTCTGATAACAGTGTGGGAGAATGCTCAAAAACAGGGATTTCAGATATTTCTTTGCTTTCTGAAAAAACTGTCCAGACACCTGAATGCCAACACAAGAGAAGTAGGAGGGTGAGGAGATCTAAAGGTTGTGACTGCTGTGGGGAAAAATCACAGTCTCAGGAAAAGTCACTTACTGAGGTAAAGAACACAGAAAATTATGACATAAAGAACATTGAAACAAAAAAGACAGATGTGCAAACATCTGGCATTAAATCAGAAACTTCTGAAGCCCATTCTGAAGTAAAAATTCTAGATGAACATCCTAGTGTGAATTTTCACTTGGGGCTCAAGGAGGAGAATGATAGTATTAGTGACTCATTAGTTCTATCTGAGACTGAGTTGAAAGAAAATGCTGTTCAAAAATCTCTTCCTACCAAAATGGTCAGTATGAAAGAGGGATCTTGTGAGTCAGGTGCTAGTGATGCAATATCTCAAACCCAGGAGCCATCTAATAAAAATCTTAAAGCTATGGACCCAAGTTTCAGTGATTTCAAGGACATTCCACAGGAATGTTCTTTAGACACCAAAGGAGAAAAGTCAGAAGCTACCCTTAATAGAGAACTGGCCGTTATTTATGCTGAAGAAAATGCATCCAAAACAACAGCAGAATCCCGTCTGGAGGAAGTAGAAGCCATGGAATTGGAAGTAGAAAATGATAAGTCTGAAGCCAGCTTCTCTGAAAAAGAAACTACTAAAACTAATATTTCTGAAGAAGTGGGAATAGTGGAAAATAATGAAAGTGCCAAACCTGAAGCAGACACAACTGAAGAACTGAATGCTGGAGAAGCAGCAACTAAGGAATTTAATTCATGTATTGATATTTCTGATACTACCACACCTGTAAATGAGAATGTTCAGACTAAGATTTCTGAACAAATAGCTGGTCAAGTAGGTGCAGGAAGTAATGAATCTGATTCGGTCTCATCTGAAGAAATGAATACTGAAATGGAAAATTATGAAGAAACAGTGACTGGTCAGGTGATCACTGAAACTGGCAGTGTCAAGGAAACAGAGGATGTTGATATGACTGCCAGAACCTCTAAGTCAGAAGAAGCTATAGCAGAAAGATTGAATGTAGACACTGACACCTTTGTTCCTGACACATTTGAAATGAGCACTGAAGGAAAAGTTGACTCTAATAAAAATGAAATAAATACTGACCTTAATAAGTCTGAAGAAACAAAATTAGATGACAATCAGATTGTAGTAGGAAATGATATTTTACAGGAAGCTCACTGTACTTCAGAGAACGTGAAGGAATCATCACAGTCTTTGACATCTGAAATGGCTCTCTCAGAACTGGTAACAGAAAACAATAATGCATCCCCTGAAAAATTAATGGAACTTGATCCTTTATTTGTGTCAGCAAACGAAAGTCCTAGTGGCACACAGACACGCTGTGTCTGGTCTCCTTTGGCTTCCCCATCCACCAGCATTTTAAAGAGAGGATTAAAAAGATTCCAAGAAGATGAAATCTCGTCACCTCTTAACAAGGTAGGATGAATGAGGCGGAATAATGAGTCTAATATTTGGTTGGAATATTTAGCCAAACTGTGATAACCTGGTGTATGAAAGAATATTAAAATTATATTACCACTCATTTTGATTCTTTAGCATGGTTGATATGGAAAAGGGCAGGAAGAAGAATAAGAAGCTGTGTCTCTTTAGGTATTTCTTCATTATTCATAACACCAAAGAATTTGTGAAGGTGTGTATATTGTTCACCTCTGGCATAATTGGTATAACTCCCTCTTAGAACCTTTTCTGCTCCTCATATCCTATTATATGAGGAAACATTTATAAAGCCAGGCAACACTTAATTGCAACACTTAAAGCAGATCTAGCAGTTTAATGTGTTCTGGGACATAAAGTTATCTATTTCACATAAGTGCTTATATAAACTCTAATGGAAACAAATTCTTAGACTGTGACCTTGCCAATTTCTGGGGTTGATCCCACTTTACCCCACCCCCATGGTAAGGAAACCTAGGGTCTTGCAAGATGCTAGGCAGTCACTATACCACCACGAAGTTACTTCTCCAGCTTTTGGTTCTTTAAGACAGTTTCAGACTCAGACTCTTGCCTGTTTCTACCTCCTCCTGATTGTTGGAAAGTTGCAAGCCTCCAGGTTCAGCTTTTTTTTTTTTTTTTTTCCTCTTCTTCAGAGGATCTAATGCACACACTCTTCTACTGAGGTGCACCCCTGGTCCTCATTTATAATTTATTTATGTACCCACATCCTGTGCTGAATTAGTAAGGAAAAATGAATTGTCAGCCAGGCATGGTGGCACATGCCTGTAATCCCAGCATGAGGGAGGCTGAGTCAAAAGGATTGGGTGTTCAAGGCCAATCTGGGTTACACGGTGAGGCCCAGTTTCAAAAAAACAAAATACCGCCCAAAATAATTATCTAGGTGCTTGCTTCAGCTTCTTGTCCTTTACCTAGCATATAGTTTGTTGAATGAATGAATAAAAGAGGTGACAGTGCTGGGCACAGTGTCACATGCCTGTAATC
Organism: Pedetes capensis; assembly: GCA_007922755.1. Lineage (NCBI taxonomy): Eukaryota > Metazoa > Chordata > Mammalia > Rodentia > Pedetidae > Pedetes > Pedetes capensis. The sequence continues at coordinate 79,130 of VMDO01002187.1, forward strand.
CCAGCTACCAGGGAGGCAGAGACAGGAGGGTTGTGACTTTGAGCCAGAGGCAGCTTATGTAGCTTAATGACATCCTGTCTCAAAAAATATTAAAAAAAAAAAAAAGGCACTGGGGCACTTGGAAAATCTGCCTGCGGCCCTTGGTTCAGCCCCTCAGTACTGCCAAAAATAGGGTGGCGATTAAGTGACGTGTATACATAGATGAAACCTTATCTTCTGTGTGACAGAGGAAATATTCTTAAAGGATGTTGACATTCTGTAGCTTAACTTTCAAATTGGTTCTGCTATTGTAGAATACATGTGTGTGTGGGTATATGTAAAATTGATGCCTTGACTTTGCCTTCAGCTAGCATGTTTTTGTTTGTTTTTGAGATGGGGATCCCAGTGCTATCTACTTGAACTTGATCCCCTTGCCTCTGAGTAGCTGGGAATATAGTTGTGTGGCACTTTTTTTCTTTTTTTTTTTCCGGTATTAGAGGTCTGAACCCAGGGCCTCATGCATACTTTGCAATTACCTTACCATTGAGCTGCAACTGCAGCTTCTTTTTTTATTTTCAGTGTTGAGACAAGATGTCACTAAACTATATAGGCTGCCTCTGGCCTCAAACCCATAATTCTCCTGCCTCAGCCACCTGAGTTGTTGGAATTACAGGCATGTGCCAGTGATCCCTGTTGAGCAAGCATATTTGTTATTTTTATGACTTTTCAGCTTTCCAAGATATACTGAGAATTCAGAGATTAATCTGTTTAGGAAAACTTCACAGCTGTTGAAGTTTTTGTTTCCTTTTTAGATGCTATTAGCTTTTGGGTTTTGAGATAAGGTCTGCTATGTAGTCCAGGCTGGACTCAAAATCCTCCTTCCTTTTTTCTTCCCAGTGCTGGGAGTACAGGACTATGCCACCCTGCCTGGCTTAAGGCTATTACTATTACTGAGGGCTTTCTTTCTTTCTTTTTTTTTTTCTTTTCTTTCTTTGAGGTTCTTTGTTTTTATTAATATCTTAATATACCATAGAAGTTCTTAAACTTTATGAAGATAGATTGCCTTGGAATTGATAGCTTTCTACAAAATTATTCAGATTGTACAGGTGAACTTTCCTTTTAGTTTCCTTTGTTTAATAGTAGCTTAGACTTAATATCTGTTCAGGCAACAAGATACTGTATCTCTGTGACAGATAAGTATGTAGTCTGCCTATTCAGAATCAAGACTAGAAGGCATGTTAATGGTTATAAGATTGCTACATGGCGCTGGGTGCGGTGGTGCACGCCTGTAATCCCAGTGGCTCGGGAGGTGGAGGTGGGAGGATCGCAAGTTCAAGACCAGGGGCAGTCTGTGTAACTTAGTGAGACCTTGTCTCAAAAAGTAGAAAAATGAGCTGGGGGTGCAGCCCAGTAGTCCAGCACTTACAGAGCATGCAAGTACGAGGTCCTGGGTTCAACTCCCAGTACCACCAAGTGGTTAATTAGAAGTGGGGTTAAGAAAGATAAAAATTGCTGCTTAATTGCTGCAATTGATGTTACTCCTGAAGAGTGGAGAACCATAAGCCGGTTATTTCTTTTACCTCATTACCTTGTTTTTGTTGTTGTTGTTAAGGTGCCATCCAGTCAGTATCCGACTCATAGTGACCCTCTGTACAACAGGGGAAACACTATTGTCAGTGCTTCTCTGCTGTTCATAGGGTTTTCAATAGCAGATTGATTTTGGGGAGGGGGTTGCCAGGTCCTTCTCCCAAGCCTACAGCTTCTGATGTTCCCAGGCGGTCTCCCATCCAGGTACTAAACAGGCCTGACCCTGCTTAGCTTTCGAGATCTGATGGGATCGGATGCCACAGGGCTATGGCTGCAGGATACCTTGTTTTTAGCAGTGTTTATATCAGCCTTAGGTTATTACAGTCAGATTGAGACACTCTGTATCCCCATGGTGGCCTTGAACTCACTGCCTCAAGACTTCTCAGTGCTGGGATTAAAGGTATAAGCCACCATGCCTGACAGACTGTACAGTTTTATCTGCTACAGATAATTTCCTTTAACTATCCATTTCATGATCTAAATTGTGAAAAGATAGTTTAGAACTCAGATAAATAGACTGAGCTATGGTATTAATACCTGTGAAAGCAGTCACTAGGATGAACAACTGTGTGCAGTGATCTTATAGTGAAATAAATGAAGCTTCTGGATCCGCAGGCTACTTTTGGGTAACCTTATAATGAGAATTTATGGTGTTAATCTCTAAAATCTTTACTCTAAAACCCCACCTGTGTTTTCAGGTTCGCCGTGTCTCGTTTGCAGATCCTATATACCAAGCAGGATTGGCAGATGACATTGATAGGCGGTGCTCTGTTGTTAGGTCCCATTCTTCAAATAGTTCTCCCATAATAAAAAGTGTTAAAACCTCACCCACTGCACAATCTAAGGTAAGTCATAGGTTTGAAAATAGTATGTCTATGCACACAGAATTCTATGTTGTATAACTTAAGAAACATAACTTCTTTGGATATATTGTTATCTGTGCATGGTGAGGTGTGCGGAGATGGTAAGAGGCAGTGATGATCCAGCATGTAATTGCTTAGGTAACAGTTTATTCTCTTCCTTTTATGTTTTCTGAAATTTAAAAAAGGTGATTGCAGTCTTAAGTTGTAAAAACTAAGTTGTAAGATTATACTTGTCTAGGGTTCTGAGTGTTTTTTTCTCTCCTTTCTTCTATCTAGCATAATACTACTTCAATCAAAGGATTTCTGTCCCCAGGATCACGTAGCTCTAAATTTAAGAGCTCAAAGAAGTGTTTAGTAAGAAGTGCTTTAGTTTTCATGTACTTTATATTTTTACTTTTCACTCAGGTGACCTCTATTTAACAGCTTTTAAAATTTATTCTAAGATTACAGAAATGGCCAAAGAATCTGTGCTATGCCCAACAGAAAGTGTTTACCCAGCTTTGGTGAACTGTGCTGCACCAGTTGACATCATTTTACCTCAGATTACATCAAACATGTGGTAAGTAATTACTTAGGCTTTTGGCTTATATTCTAATATGCCACTTACTTAGGAGAAATATTTGAATAATCAGGGTGCTCATGTTCTGAGTTGATGGGCATACACTCCTCTATATTTAATTGTAGAAATGGGTAAAAATGCATCTTGAAAGGTGGGGCATAGGGCAATATCAGAAGCATTTGTCCTAATATAATAAGACAGACATTTGCTGAATATCTACCAGGTACTCTGTTAAAGCTCTTTTATTTATTTTTTTAGTCCTAATACAAACTGAGGAATACAAGTATCATTTCTGCTTTATAAAATTAAGTTTACAAAGAATTCACCAGAATTGCCCAGCTAAGTAAGTTGTCACATAGTTGAAGCATGAGATTTACATACATAGGTAAACCTCATGAGAATATTTTCTTATGTTTTTGTTTTTTGGTTTCAAGATTATTTCCTTGATGTTCTAAGTCTTAGAAGTTTGATGCTTATGCCTTGACAGTTCTAGGCTACCATATCTTGATTAAAAGAATTGTTTCAGGTATTTTATGAGACCTTGAGATAATTTCTCTTTAATTATTAGGTTGCCCTATCATGACATATTCCTCAGTAGGACAGAAAGTGTTCTTGAACTCCTCCAAGGAATAGTATGTGTTAGACATATACCAGGTCCATTTTCTGATTATAGAAGTGGGAGAAAAGGCATGTTAAAAGGATTCTAGATTAGGAGAGGTTAGAAGAAAACGAGGGGCTGGAACAACAGGTAAAGCTGAGTGTGGTAACATGAATTTTGTCTTCCTACTTTACCTAGAAGAGTTATATGTGCTTAAGGAGATCTAAAACTCATTTTCATTAAAGAGAGTATGTAAATCATGAGGCACACAATAGGATTATTCTGTTTTCCAGGACTATTGCTTAAGCCATTAATTAATTTGCAGTACTTGAGAGTTGAAGCCAGGGTTTCACACATACTTTGTAAGTGCTTTACCACTGGGTTGCACCCTAAGCCCATTTTTTACTTTTTATATTGAGACAAGGTTTCATTAAGTTACTTAAGCTGCCTCTGGCCTCGAATTTGTGATCAATCCTCTTGCCTCAGCCTCTTGATTCCCTGGGATTATAGGTGTGTGCCACCATGGCCAGCTTCAAATTTTATTTTAAATTAAACATTTATATGCCTGTGTCACTGTGGGCTTAGGTGGATTATTATGTAAGTAAACTCAAGTTATGACTGAGTTTCATTGGAGGAATTCAACTGGCTAATGCCCTCAGAAATACCATCTCAAACAAAGTATAGCTATGTTTTTCCTTTTTCTCATCTTTTCAGGGCAAGGGGCCTAGGACAACTTATCAGAGCCAAGAATATTAAAACAATAGGCGATTTGAGTACTCTGACAGCATCTGAAATAAAAACTCTTCCTATCCGTTCTCCAAAAGTGTCCAATGTCAGAAAGGCTCTCAGAGTGTACCATGAGCAACAGGTAAATCTTTGATGTTACTTTAAATCATATAGTAATAAAGCTATCAAACAATATTGTTACAGAAGTTTGTGTCTAAACTATTACTTAAAATCCCATTTTTTGGTTCCCCTTAGATCCATCAGGAGTAACTTAAAACTGCACTTCATAATCTAACAGATATTTACCAGTTTGTTTTAAAATCTTTTGTTCTTTAAATTCTATTCTCCTGTTGCCTTCTTTCATTTCCACCAACTGGACGGTTGATTCCATGGTTGCTGCAACTAAGGCATGTATGCTCAAACTCAGACATAAAAATGTGAAAAATTTGTAGGTCAGTTTTTAAACTTTGATGTCTAGAACATTTGTGATTTATTTTTCGTGTTCTTCCTATCGACATTTTGCACATAAACATGGGTCATGGGCAGTTTTCAAGATTCTGAATGAAAGCTAAAATTCTTCCTTCACTGAAAATGTATATAGAAAGTTTTAGTTATAATTTCAGGATTCATCAACTTTCCTGAAGTCCATTCAGAGATCTTGTACCCATTGACAACATTCAAAATTACAAGCGAATGAAAAAACAGAGTGTACTAAGGGTGAAAAACAGTGTTCTGTATTAGAATTCTCAAAATGTAGTTTTCCAGCTACTATATTCTTGAGATTCCTTTATTTGTGACCTTCAAATGCATTTGTTGTCCTATTACTTAAGCCAAAACCAGAAGCTGTACCAGTAGTTTCCAGTCTTATAGGTCAAGTTTCTGAAATGCTTTTTTATTTAGTACTCATGGGTCCTCAGAAGCATGTGAAAATTTTATTTACATTATATATTTTTATGTGTGTGGGTTATATTTATGTATTTCATTTCTTTATATTGGTAAATAGTTTTATTAAGATAAAATTGGCATAGCATAAAATTTACTCACCCAGAGTATATAATTAAATAATGGTTACTATAATCACACTTTTATACCACCATCCTCATAATCTTAACTTTGGAACTTTTTTTTAATCACCCTAAGAAGAAACACAGGCTGGGATTTAGCTCAGTTGGTAGAGCGCTGCACTGCAGTCTCTGAGGTCACGAGTTCAATTCGCAGCACCGCAAAAATGGGAGAAGGGCCTGGCAATCCACTCCCAAGGCAATCCCAAAACGGTCAGCCATTGAGAACCCTATGAGGGTCGCTATGAGTCGGATACCGACTCGACAGCACCTAACAACAACAAAGAAGAAACACTGAACTCATGGGTGGGACTCTTCATTTTCATCTCACAACCCCTGAATAAAACAACTAGTTTACATTTTGTCTGTATAGGTTTGCCTTATTGGGTGTTATGTTTCACTTAGCATGTTGTTTTCCCGTTTATCTGTGTTGTAGCATGTAAGAACTTCCTGTATAAGGCTGTGTAGTGCATAGTATTTTATGTTTCATGTTAGGCATTCATCAATTGACATTTGGGTTGTTTCCACCTTTTGGTGTTATGAATAATGGTGCTTCAAACATTCATATACAAGTTTTTGAATGTGTGTGTGTTCTGTTGCTGAGTCACATGATAACCTTTTGAAAATAACATTTTCTTGATTAGAGTTCCATAAACCCTGGGGAAATACCTGTTAAAATTATACTCTATTTCTGGTACTGCTGGGGGTCAAACCTAGGGCCTCCCATGTGCTAAGCAAGTGCTTTTCCCCTGTGCTACATCTCCAGCCCTGAATATTGTATTATTTTTAAAAAGGAATCAATAGTTAATTGTAGTAATTTCCATTGAGGTTTTCTTCTCCCACATTCCTGAACTTGGGAAATATCATGTAATTTTCTTAGCTACCAATACTATATTTCTTGAATAATCCCTTATGAAATACTGTAAATTCCTGACTCTTTCTTTGAAGATACACTTTGTAATGCTGTTTTTTTTTTTTTTCTTCTTCCCTCCATATATAGTTAGTAGACCATGGCTTCTCAGCAATGTTAGCCCAGTTAATTATAATGGGCTGTGTAGCATGTATTTCATATAAAGTATTCTTCCCTCATGTTTGTACCATTATTATTTTTCAAAGTAGGTTTTGTGCCTGGTGTGGTGGCACATGCATGTAACACCAACACCGGGGAGTCAGAGACAGAAGGATCACGTGTTTGAAGCCAGCCTGGGCTAAATGGCAAGGCCCTGTCTTAAAAACAACAACAATAATAGTCGTCATCATCCCTAAGTTCTGATTTGTTGAGATTTTTTGTTTTTGTCTTTTGAATGTATAATCAAGGTGAAGTCTCGTGGACTTGAAGAGATTCCAGTTTTTGATATTTCTGAAAAAGTAGTAAATGGGATGGAAAATAAATCTCCCTTAACTGATGAAGAAAGGCTTGCCTCAGGTATATAAAGTTTGATAATTTCATTTGGAAGATGAACTCTGTTTAAAAAATTTTTATTATGCTTTAGTTTTAATTTAATTGACCTTTCCTTGTTAATTTAACAAGGGCCTTATTGTTTGCTTTTATTTGGTCTTTTTGGGTTTGTTTTTTGTTTTATTTTTAATGTCTGCCAAATGCATGGAAAAAATGATTTGATTTTAGCTGTTTCTTGCTGATTTTCTCAAATTGTCAGCTACTAGTCCATCAAGTTCTCCAGTAAGGTTATGGATTATACCTTCTGTTTCAGTTAAGTTAATTAAAGTAGTCTTGTCGTACACAGAAAAATAAGCAATGATAGATTTTTCTGGCATCTTGTTCCCTTGATGAGCATTCCTATCTTGTCCTGCTTTCTCAGTTTGAAACTAGGTACTTGAACTTTCATTAAGTTGGATAGGTGATACAATTTAAATTTTTTTAAGGTTACATTAAACTTACTGTCCAACACAAAGTCTCTATATTTTTATCTCTAGACATTCACATAGTGTTTTCCACAAGGACAGTTTAATTTTTAACCTGTATAGATTTAATGTCCTTTTTTGTCTTTTAGATTTGATTGATCCTGTTACTTTAGAAACTCCATTACCTAAAAACCTTGTGGCACAGATTAGTGCTCTTGCTCTTCAACTGGATTCAGAAGATCTCCATAATTATTCAGGAAGCCAGTTATTTGAAATGCATGAGAAACTTGGTACTATGGCAAACTCCATAATAAAAAACCTACAGTCACGTTGGAGAACACCAGCCCAGGAAAATTCTCTTTAATATTTCAAGAAAATAATTGACATTTTTAAACATCTCTGGATTCTTGATTGTTGAAAACAAGTTCTGAAATACTGCACAATTTCAAAGAGCAGACCGATTGCTAAATTGATAAAATTCCAAACTCTGTGAAAGGCAGTGATTTATTATGAGTTCAATTTTGTAAGTAAATTAGGTAAGATTCCTTCTCCCATATTTTCTTGGCTGCCATACATAATTTTCAAAAATTTAATTAGCCTCCTGAGATTTGAAAGCAAAAATAGAAACAAGCTTATATGTTATTTCATACTGTATTATACATATTTTGGCAAAACATGTAATCCAAAATATGTTAAGTTAAATGGCGAATTTTTATTTGAATTTTACTGAAAGGTAAAGGGTTTATGTTTGTTTCTGTTTTTATTCATGTTTGTTGTGCTTGAGGTTTAAGAAATTTTTGTTCTTGGTAAAACACATCAAATCAGATGCAAAAGAATTGGAACTTTTCTTCTGCAGATCTCAACCTTTTGAGAAAAATACCAAAAATTTCAACTTCTTGGTAGTAAGAACATTAATATAGAATTTACTAAGATTTCTATTCATTTGCATTAGCAAATATTTGTACAGCAGGATTTGCCTGTGAAAATGTACTCTGGAGACATAGTATTTACTTTTAAATGCCTGTTTGTACACTATGTATAGATGACAGTGTTTTTAATTTATAAGTTTCAGTTCTCATTAATTGCATGAATTTTTCTGCAGCTTGTGAAAACCCCGGTTTTGTTTAATAGAAACAATCTTGTATATATTTAATAATGCACTAGTAGTATGGACAGTGGTTCATGGGCTTGCTGCAGATACTTGTAGGATTCTGTATCTACAAATAAAACAAATAGTTTTGTACTTAGTCAATAGTCTTAGTTAAAAATACAAGTTTATTTTCTAAAATGAGTAAAATTATTCAAGTGAGAAAATGTTACGTGACAGCTTCGCTATTCATGCCCTACCTTATTTTTTCTTTTGGTGTGGAAGAGGATACCAGCCACTAGAAACTGTGCCTCATTACATTTCTTCTTAATGGAGAGTTAGTCTAAATATTTTCATTGCAGATTGTACTATAAAAAGTCTAGAGAGAAAAAAAAGTCTACTTTTCTCACCTATACCTAAAAGTAAACTTGAAAGAAATTTGAAAGTATCCTTTTTTTATATATGTATGTTTTGCTTAGTTTAAAAAGAATAGGATGTATAATTAAAACATTTGTAAATTTTACCAACTAGTAGCCTGACTTCCCGTATTTGTTACATCTTTTCAACAGAAAATAGTGAGTGGTCTCCCAAATTTCACACTTAATTCAAGACCTAACTCTTGCTTGGAAAGGCATATTTCTAATCAAGTCAGAATGTTTAATATTTGTGTCTAAGGTATCATCCAACAGAGACCTCCTGACAGCCCCTATAAAAGTTGATGCTTTTTTTTTCATAATCTGTCATTACAAATATTTCTGGATATAAATATGATATTTATGTAGTAAGGATGGTCTTAAAAAGAAATTCTGTGATTGTTGAACTAAAAGATTGTAGCTTGAAGAAATATCTAATGAAAAAAAACCATTAGATTTTAAAAACATAATTATAATTTTGGTTTATGTTCATTATATTTAATGGTAAAGAAAGAAGCACATGAACATTCAGTGAACAGGAATGAACAAGAGGTGTAGGGGTGTGTGTGTGTGTGTGTGTGTGTGTGTGTGTGTGTGTGTGTGTGTGTGTGTTCGGGGAAAGGGTAGTGGAATACTGTAATGCCGGCATTTCAGAGTGAAAATCAGCTCATTTCACAATTACATGTGTTAGTGTTTGTATAAACTAAACTGAACTTGCTGGTGGAATGAAGTTCTTAGGAAGCTGAATAGTATAACAAAAAAGTGACCAAAATGATTGTTGTTTTAAGTTACTAAATTTGGCAAAAGCACAGGATTTTAGTTAAAACAAATTGTGGTTTAGTAAGTTTGTGTTTAAAAATATTATTTGAGGGACAAGGTCAGCTTGTTAAATCTTGATTGTTGCTATGGTTATAAATGTATGTTTGAGTCACCTTACTTTCAGTATTCTTGTCTTAAATTTTTCTGCAAATTTCCCTCAAATGATTCCCAAAATAGCAAAAGGCATTATTTCTTGATCAGCTCCATTATGTTGTTTCACTGTTAACATGGAATCCTTTTTTTCAGATCTTCTCTAACAATTAATAAAACAAATGGTAAATATTAATAACACTCAAATGTGGTTTCTTTTATGCATAAAATCTCTTGGCATGCAGGAGTGTAGTATGATTTTTGATATTTATGAAATCCGTTGGATTTCATGGTGGATTTAAACGTTTGATATTTAATTGAGGTTATTGCTAAAGATGACCCTGCGATTTAGCAAGTTTTAAAACCACTATTGAATGGTGTAGAGTTTACTTTCAATTACAATTAGTGTAGCATGAATCAAGTTAAAGCTATTGGGGATAATACAGTCAAAAATAGGATCTAAATCTGAATTTTAAAAGCGTGGTAGGTACTGAAACTGTCTCTGGATTCTTTGTTTTTTTTTTTTTTTTTTTGTTCTACATACTTTGAAAGTCATCATAAAAATCTCAATAATTGGCAGAGCAAGAAACAAAACTGGAGAAATGGTGGGGTCCCAAATATGTAAGTGGAGTTTGCAGAGAGGAGAGAAGGTTTGTTTGGGTTTTGTTTTTCCTATGTCTATTTTATCCTTAGGTCATATGAAAACTCTTAAACTTTATATACAAACATTAGACTGAAGTTTTCATTTTTAACAGTGCTTCTGATTCAGTAGGTCCTTGTTCGGGCTTGAGTCTGCATTTCTGACAAACTCTCGAAGGGTTCATACGGTTGCTGATGTCCAAGGCCTGCACTTATGGTGGATAGACCTGAGAGGCTATAGGTTGTCAAGTAGGTTTTCGCACAAGCCAAGCAAGTTTAATTCCTTAAAATTGTTGCAATCAAAAATAAAAACTAGAGTTTCATAATCTTTTCAAGTTTATAAATTGAGGATGCAGATTAGTTTTAAAGTCTTCAGATTAAAGTTTTAAAAATTTAAAGTTTAGGGTAGAAATTTGCCTCTTTTGGAGCCTGTAAGAATATATGGATGATTTGTTTATTTTCAGTACTTGGGAGTTGAACCCAGAGCCTCGCACATATTTTGCCAAGTGCTCTACCATTGGGCTGTACCCCCGGCCCATTTTTAATTTATTTTTTATCTTTAGGCAAAGTCTCACTAAGTTATCTAGATTGTCTCTGGCCTTGAACTCGGAATCCTCCAGAGTCGCTGGTATTATAGGTGTGAACCACCATGTCCAGCCGACTTATTATTTTTAAGTAGGCATGCTCAATAATATTGCTGACTATGGTTATGCACACCTGTGTAACCTCAGTACTCGGGAGGCAGGGGCAGCCTGGGCTACATAGCAAGAGCCTATCTCACAAAATAAATAAGAGGCAAAGGGTTGGGAATTAAGGAGTTCATATTCTAGAGAATCTTATTAATACTACAGATGAGACACACGAGTGTTTGGATTATGTTCTCTTTTTTAAAATGTTAACATAGGTTTTCAAGTATTAGAAATACACTCAGTCTGTAAATAAATCCTGCTGTCTGCTCATTGTTTTCTTAATAAACCTCAGAAACAAACACCATACCTAAGATTTAGACCGTGGTACTGTAATGAAGAAGCCATATCTGACTTACCATGCTTTGTCATTTCACTGACAACCTCTGGTGATCTAATTTGCCATTGTGTTATGTGGTTCAACGCTTGCTTGCTTGCTTGCTTTTTTTTAATTATAAGGTGAAGTGTGGAATTTGAAAGATAGAGCTGAATAATTTGATTCTCTGAAGTCAGGGTTTTGGTTTTTGGGGTTTTTGTTTGTTTTGTTGTTGTTTTTTGGCAGTACTGGGGGTTGAACTCAGGGCCTCACCCTTGCATGCTCTGCAAGTGCTGGACCACTGAGCTGCACCCTCAGCCCATTTTTTTACTTTTTGAGACAGGGTCTCTCTAAGTTACGCAGACTGCCTCTGGTCTCGAACTTGCAATACTCCTGCCTCCGCCTCCCGAGCCACTGGGATTACAGGCGTGCGCCACCTCGCCCGGCTGTAAAGTCAGGTTTTTTGGAATTCTGTCAGATTTCCCCTTGTGCATTTAAATACCGTACTTTTGTAAGAACTGCCTTTATTCAAAGCACTTCAGAAGAAATAACAAAAAGTCAAACAATGGTTTGTTGTTGTTGTTGTTGTTGTAGTTTATCAAGATTTATTGATGGATTTTTGTGTTTACTGTTGGTCCACTTAATAGTATGACTATTATGTGCCCATCATATATTGCCTTTTGTAAGTACCCATTAAAATCTGAGTCCTTCGGGTTTGGAGATAGATACTTAGTGGAGTAGTAGTAGTAGTAGTAGTTGTTGGGTGCCACCGAGTCAAGTCCAACTCAATTCTACCGTATTTAGGGTTTTCAGTGCTTATTGTTTCGGGAGTAGATTGCCACGTGCTTCTCCTGTTTTTTGCACTGCTGGGGATTGAACCCAAGGCATCGGAGAGCGCAGAGCAGCACTCCACCAATTAAGCTAAACCCCAATAGTAGTCTTAGATAATTATGAGAGTTCATTTTTAGAATAAATGTTAAATTTTATGATATGATTTTAACCATTTTTCCTTTATATACTAAGCCTTTTTCCCCCCACAAAGAGCAATTAAATCCAAACGTGCTAAGCTGTGAATGTTTATTTCCCTGGGAAATACTGTTAGAGTAAAAAGATAACCCCTTCTAATATATCAGTGAAATAGAAGGCACCATCTTCAATTGTTGATGTCAAAAGGAAGGAAAAGCCAGCCAATGTGTCTCATGCTGAGGCAGGAGAATTGAGAGTTCAAGGCCAGAATCAACTTAGACTCTATCTCAAAATTTACAAAGGGGATAGGGTACAGTTCAGTGACAGAGCAGTTGCCTAGCATGCATTAGGCCCTGGAGTCAACCCCAAGTACTGAAAAAAAGCAGCAGAAACCCAGTGCTTTCTTTTTATACCCTTGTAGCACAGAATATTATCTTTGCTGATTTGTAATGGTAGATAAAGGCAAGCTCTTTAGACAGCAACCATACATGCCCATAGAAATTGATGCATCATTAAGTGATAAAAAGGGAAAGGAACATTAAGTCAAGACTTTAATGATTAAGTTAGGCTATTTGGTATATGGGGCTGGGATTTAGCTCAGTTGGTAGAGCACCTCTGCAGTCTTGGAGGTCCCGGGTTCGATTCCCAGCACTGCAAAAATGGGAGAAGGATGTGGCAATCCACTCCCGAGGCAATCCTGAAACAATCAGCCATTAAAAATCCTATGAGGTCCTGTGAGGGTCCCTATGAGTCAGACAGGACTCTACGGCACCTAACAACAACAACAACATTTGGGATAAAGACAAGGAGTCCTGTGTACTTTAAAAATAGCTGACAGCCAGTGGTCCCTCAGAGCTATTCTATACATAACACAATACTTCAGTTGGTGTTCATAAATACTCGCGTGATTATTTTAAAATACATAAATACAGCACTCTGCCCACCAGGCAGTAAATTAAAATATGATTTCCAGCAAAAGGCAGCTTTGTTTCTTAAATGGATAAAAATGATGTAACCAGAAAGTTCATCTTCAAAACAAAGTGCCATGGAGCTGAAGGTGGAATATAATGTAGTAGCTTTTTATACATAAGTAACTGTGTCTAAAGCATTTTATTTTTATAGGATGAAGTTTTTATAAAAACAAATGGCATTAAGAGAAGAATCAGTTTTGAATACAGAAACCAAAGGACAGCAGTAATAGCTGGTAAATTTTTATAGAGCTTATAGAGCAGAAGTTGGTAAACAACAGTTTGCCGCCTGGTTTTTGTACTGCTCATGAGCTAAAATGGGTTTTTATATTTTTTTTAGATGGTTGGAAAAAGGTAAATATTTTGAAGCAAGTGAAAACACAGTTTCAGTGTCCAGAAATAATGCTTTATTGAGACACAGTCAAACTAACTGTTTCTGGCTGCTTCTCTGCTGTGATGGCAGAGTTAAGTAGCCTGACAGAGACTGTGGTCTCCAGCTCCTAAAATATTTATTATCTGTCCTTTTGAGAGTTTGTCAGTTTTTGTTATAAAAGATGGTTTTGTTCATAGGTGGAATGTCATTTATTTGCATCTTGCTGGTGGACTAAGGTCTGGCCTCCTTTTCTATTACACTTGTTACGTTTCATGTATACAAAGTGGATTCCCTTGATTTCTCTTGTGTTTTACTATTGCTCAGATACATATGTACTTGGAGACACTTAACTAAGTATAGCTATGTGTTTGCCATGATATTAAGACACTTTGATCTGAGGGAGAAGCATCTGGCACTAATACATTAAATCACATCTGTGAAATATATTGTGACTTAGGAGTTTGCTTTCTGTGTTGGTGAGTTATCACTTGATTTCAGCCTGTTAAATACTACCTCCTATGGATAGCTCTGATAACACTCAGGAAAAGAAAGGAGCCAAGCCTGTAACATTTTTGCTGCTCTCACTTGAATTAAGGCTTAATTTTACATATGTAAAATATTTTTATTTGATAAGTCTTTCAAAATTTAAATTGAAGCTTATTAGAAGTACCTGTTAATTCCTTCATTACCTGCACTAGTAGATGAGAAATAAGGGTATAGCCCTACTTGATTATGTAATATTTCATGCAATGTTTGAAGCAAAGTTAGTTTTTCTGGTTCATTATGACTGTTGAGGTAGGAAAATCTGTTTGATCTACAAGAAAACCTTTCTTGAATCATTGAGAGATGACTGTAATCATTTGCCAATTGAAACTGCTTGTTCAGTTTTCAAGAGATGCACTTTACCTAAAATAAAACTATAACAACTAAATTCTGGTGTTCACATTTGTTTTCTTTATTTTGATGTGTGTGTTTTAGTGAAATCTGAAATAATAATATAATCCTAATAATATAAGTGAACATTTATATTTTTCACTCCTTTTGTGGCCTGCTTTTAAGAGGTTCTGATTTATTCATTTTTGGGGGCTTCTGCCTACTTCTAAATCCATAGTTCTAAATAAGAAAAAAGATTAATAGTGATGTTGAAAGATGATGTGTTAGTTTGCTTAAGCTGTGATAGTACTTTGCAAGCTTGGTTCCTTCTAGGGATTGTGAGGAGAAGTCTGTTCTGTGCCTCTCCCCTACCCTCCTGGCACTTCAGGGGGGCTTTTTTATAATAGAACCATCACCTTAATTTCTGCCTTCATCTTTCCATGGCCCTGTATATTTGTTCAGATTTTTTTTCCCCTCTTTTATTTGGAGTAGTGGGAGGTTGAACTGAGGGCCTTGCACATGCCAGGGAAGTGCTCTACCCTTGAGTTGTACCACAGACCCCTTTTATTTTATAATTTGAGATAGAGTCCAAGTTGCATACGCTGCTTTTAGTCTCAGCCTCCTGAGTTGCTGGGATTATAGGCATGTGCTATTGTGCCTGGCCAAATTTATTTATTTATTTTTTTACTAAGGACACCAGGCCATTAGATTAGAGCCCAACATGATCACATCCGAATATGAATTTCAGAGAGACACGAACCCAAAACATATTTGGGCATGCAGTTTTTTTGGCTTGGGGAAAATCTATGGAGGTAATTTCCTCCTTTTATTATAAGTTGAAGGTTGATTATGTGGTTGCTGAAGTTCTTTAAAACTTTATACTCCTGTTAGTCTGTGGTAGTAGAGATACAAAAGTTTTCTCCCAGTATCACTCTGCTAAAAATAGGGGGATGAACATGACTAGAAAAATTAGATGAAATTTTGTTTGATCATTAGACATTAATTGCCAGTTTTTGAGATTTGGTTAATGTTATGAGTCCTTTTTGAGATGCACAGTGAAATACAACTAATGGGATTCTCTTTAGTAGGAGGGAGGAATTGGTGGTGTGAAGAGGAAGGATGATTAACCATGAGTTGACCTTTTTTGAGTTTAGGGTGGTATGTATAGGATTCTCAGCTTTTTACATATGTTGAAAAATTGCTAAGCTTTAGAAAATATCTAGGATTAAGAGGAAAATTCTATTTTTCTTTGTAATTGTTGTTAGGTGTGGTAGAGTTGGTGTCTGACTCATAGTGCCCCTATGTACTGCAGAGGAACCACTTGTCAGTGCTGCTCTGCTATTCATAGGGTTTTCAATGACGGATTGATTTTTTTTTGGAGGGGGTTACTGAGTCTTTCTCCCAAGCCTACAGCACCTGTTGTTTCCAGACGTTCTCCATCCAAATACTAACCAGGCCCGACCCTGCTTAGCTTCTCAGATCTGACAGGATCCCATGCCACAGTTCTACAGCTTCAGGCTTTCTTTGTGATAGCAACCACAAATTTGTGGCAGACCTAGAACGTAAAAGTAAACTAGTCCATAATACTGATGATACAGCACATATTTTTAGGTATTCTTAGTGTTGGATTGGGGATAACTGCAGACTGGAATTGTGGTTTACCTTAACTGGGGTTTTCACTCCGTTTAGGTGAAGACTGAAGATTTGGAGAGAGTGACAGTTTGACTATTAGGATGCTTGGGGCTGGGGTTTAGCTCAGTTGGTAGAGTGCTGCTCTGTACTCTCTAAGACCTTGGGTTTAATTACCAGCACCACAAAAAATGGGAGAAGGATGTGGCAGCCTGGTTCCAAAGCAATCTCGAAACAATCATCTGTTGCAAACCCTGTGAATAGCAGAGAAGTACTGACATAGTGCCGGGCATGGCACGGTGTTGGGGAATGTTTCTTCTTTTGCACATAGGGTTGCTATGAGTCAGACCCAACTCGAGGGCACCTAACAATATAACAATTGGGATGCTTAGGCATTGCTACGGTTTGGATCTGGAATGTCTCCAAAGACCTTATGTTTTTTTTTTGTTTTTTTGGTTTTTTTTTTGCGCGGTACTTGGGGTTGAACCCTGAGCCTCGCGCCTGCATGCTCTGCAAGTGCTGGATCACTGAGCTGCACCTCAGCCCATTTTTTTTACTTTTTGAGATAGGGTCTCGCTAAGTTATGCAGACTGCCTCTGGTCTCGAACTTGCGATCCTCCCACCTCCACCTCCCGAGCTGCTGGGATTACAGGCGTGCGCCACCACGCCCTGCCTCAAAGACTTTATGTTAAAAGCTTGGTGCCCCTCTTAAAGAGTAGAGCCTAGTGGGAGGTCTTAGGTCATTGAGGGTGTGGCTTCAAAAGGGATTGGGGTACCCTGGCTTCTTCCTCTTTCTTTTATTCCCAGCCATGAGGTGAACAGGCTTGGTCTGCCACACATTCCTGCCATGATATATTGCTTAACTACAGACTGAAAAGAAATGGGACGAACCAGCCATGGACTGAAACTTCCAAAACTGTGAGCCAAAAGAAATCTCTGTTTTTAAGGAATTTTGTTACAGTAATGGAAAGCTAACATATGAGCATGAACTGGCCTTTCTTGGGACTGTAAGAATACCAGCTTTCTTAAGTGAACCCCAACATGTAGCACAATATACAGGAATATTCCGGTGTCTTTCACAAGCATGAACTATGCTAGAGCATTTGTGCCCTGCAAGTCTTTAGAGGTATACATTAAGCAGCTTGGGGGTAAAGAAAGTTTGAGGGGCTGGGGATGTAGTTCAGTGGTAGAGCACTTGTCTAGTATGCCCAAGGCCCTGGGTTCAAGCTCAAGCACTGCCTCTCCACCCCACCCCCCGCCCCCTCCAAAAAAAAACATTGCTTGAAACAACAGTATTTCTATAACTATGCTGTTACAGGGACACGTTTTTTGCTTTTTAGGAAGGATAGTTTATAAACAAGCATTAAGGCATTATTGCTTGTCTTTCTACCCTTTGCCCCTTTACTCAAGTCTCCTCCCCATCCTGTCAGCCCACTGGATAACAGATGGCAATCATCCCCCAAAAGTTAGGATTGGATTTCACAGTTTCTAAAACTCTGTAAGGTTGCTGAATACAAGTATAGGTAGTTCATTTTTTTGTTTGGGTTTTATTCCCCCCACCCCCCAGCACTGGGGGCATTGAACCCAGGCTTTGCACATACTTTGTAAGCCCCTGGTCACTGAACTGTATCCCCAGTCCCTTTTTTATGTTTTTCTTTGAAAACTCACTAAGTTATGCAGGCTACCTCTGACCTCGAGTTTGTGATCTTGCCTCTACTGGCTGATTCACTGGGATTATAGGCATGTGCCATCATGCCCAGCTAAGTGTGGAGAATTTTGAGAATGTTCTTGCACATTTTTAAAATTTTAGGTAAGAATTTTTTAGTTAAGTCTAAGGAATTTGCTTTATTGAACTTTCTTTCTTTCTTTCTTTCTTTTTTTTTTTTTTTTTTTTGGTGCCGGGGGCTGAACCCAGGGCCTCGAGCTTGCATGCTCTGCAAGTGCTGGACCACTGAGCTGCACCCTCAGCCCATTTTTTTACTTTTTGAGACAAGGTTTCGCAAAATTACGAAGACTGCCTCTGGTCTCAAACTTGAGATCCTCCTGTCTCCACCTCCTGAGACGCTGGGATTACAGGCGTGCACCACCGCGCCAGGCTCTCTTTGTTAATCTTACAACCATTAAAAATAAAATTCATTCCATCAGCAGAGTTTGTTGTAGAATTATAGGTTTATTAGCTACTACTTTATCACCAGTTTATATTGGCTACCAGCTTTATAACTTCAGAACTAGATTA
This sequence comes from Pedetes capensis, assembly GCA_007922755.1. NCBI lineage: Eukaryota > Metazoa > Chordata > Mammalia > Rodentia > Pedetidae > Pedetes > Pedetes capensis. Next base: position 97,461 of record VMDO01002187.1, read on the forward strand.
GAAATACAAGCATTAACATTTCATAAGCAAGGAAAAAAGTGACTGTTTTTCCCTTTGGTGTGTTTGGCAAGTTCAGAATCCTTGTTTTAGTAAAGAAATAATGTTAAAACATTTTGATAATTGGGAAAGTCTCTGGACATAGTAATAATAAAACACTGCATAAGCTTTAAAAAATACTATTCTGAAATTTAACTCATTTTAAAACCCAAAGGATGGTTGATAATGGAAATTTTTAAAAGAACTTTTATAGGTTTAATGTCTCAAGTTTATGTGCAAGGCCAGGAAATAATGAAGCTGTTAGTTTAAAAAGTGGATAATCATAACAATATTTGTTTTAATGGAGAATTACTTGGGTTCATACAGGAACAAAATAAGGGATGGTACTACCATAAATGATTAACACGGAAAATGTGTAATAGTGGAGTCTTAACTGGATTCTGACTGCAGGAATTGTAGCCACTGCAGAGGTGAATTTCTGAAGTGCTTAAATAGCTTCAACATAGTTGGCTGGGAGCATGCCGGTCCTGCCAGTCCTCTGCACAGTGCCATACATCCAACCTTCATCAATAGTTTGAACATTCACAATAGCATCTCCGTCTTTGAAGGACACTTCATCTGCATCTGCAGCCATATAGTCATACATGGCTCGGAAGATTTTCTATTTGTGGGGATGAAAGGGAAAATGTTATATTTATTTTTATACTATACTTATTGTATGTTAGATTTTAATAACCCAAGTATCTAATAGTAAGATGTTTCATAACTTTTTCACAAATTTAAATTGCACAAAAAAACGTGCAACTACCACCAGGAAAGTGGAAACTGACAAAATAAGAGAAAATATTTTTAAATCATGTATTTGATAAGAGGTTAACATCCAGAATATGTAAAGAACTCTGACAACGCAAAAAATTAGAAGACAAAGGATAGGAATAGACATTTCTCTAAAGATGATATACAAATAGCCAATAAACACAAGAAAGATGCTCAGTTTCAGGGAAATACAAATCAAAACCATGAGATACCACTTCATACATTCCAGAATTATGATAATTATTAAAAAGAGAAGAGGTTTCAGAGAAGTCGGAACCATCATAAACTCTTAGTGTAAAATGGTATAGCCCCATTTGGAAAACAGTTTAGTAGGAGTTATAACATGTTGAATTCAGAGTTACCCATATTACCTAGCACTTCAACTTATAGGTATGTGTGTACCTAAGAAGAGTGAAAATATGCTTGTGCAATAACTCATACAACACATTCATAGCAGTATTCATTGTCACCCCAAAGTGGAGGCAACCCAGACTCTTACCAACTGATAAACAGAATAGGGTATATGCATAGAATGGAGTATTATTTGGTAATAAAAAGACCAAGGTACTGCTATGATACAACACAGATAAACCTCAAAACATTAAATAGAAGCAGCCATGTACCAAACTCCATGTATTGTGTGATTTCATTTATATGAAATGTCCTGTATAGGCAAATCTATACAGACAGAAAGTAGATTAATGGAAGCCCAGGATTGGATAGAGCAAGAATAGAGAAGAATGAATGCCGATGGTACACATTCGTTTGTCTTTGAGTCACATTCCCAGCCCAAAACTATAGAATTTATAAGAAAAGATCAAAACTGTGCTCAGGAATCACTTTGTGGTCTGTCTTGGTTTTTTTGTTTTTATTTTGCTGCTGTTGTTGTTTGTTTTGTTTTTTCTTCCAGTACCTGGAGGTTGAGCCCAGGGCCTTGTAAATATTTGCAAGTGCTCTACCACTGGCTATGCTCCTAGCCCACTTTTTATTTTTGAGACAAGGTCTTGCGAAAGTTATGCAGGCTGCCTTTGTCCTTGAACTTGGAATCCTCCTGTCTCCACCTCCTGAGTCACTGGTATTACAGGGCTGTGGCACCATGCCCAGCCTTTTTTTCTCTTTGTTAATGTTGATGAAAATATTCTAATATTACAACAGGGGAGCAATTTAGTACATGAAATAAAAATCAATGCACTATACACTTTGAATTGTGGACCTTATACTATGTTAATAATCTATCCCATAAAATTGTACCCACATAGAAGAAAGAATGTGCTAATTTTATATGTGGCCCTTTTCTCCCTCTTGAGGTTGTCTTTTTTTAGAAAAGGGATTTGAAGCACCATAACAATATTACATGTGTGAAAGCTGAGTCAACTTGGAGTAATTTTTTAAGTCCTAACTAAAAAAGCAAGCAAGCAAGGTTATGAAGAAAGGATCCTTAGGCATGACTGCCTGATAGCAACTATTACAAAAGACTAAGAACCATGTTGCCTGCAGCCATAGCCCTGTGGCATCCGATCCCGTCAGATCTCGGAAGCTAAGCAGGGTCGGGCCTGGTTAGTACCTGCATGGGAGACCGCCTGGGAACACCAGAAGCCGTAGGCTTGGGAGAAGGACCTGGCAACCCCCTCCCAAAAATCAATCTGCCACTGAAAACCCTATGAACAGCAGAGAGGCACTGACAATTGTGTTTCCCCTGTTGTACAGAGGGTCGCTATGAGTCAGATACTGACTCGACGGCACCTAACAACAACAAAGAACCATGTTGTTATTCTTAGGTGCTATCAAGTTGGGGCCAACTAATAGCAACCCTATGTACAACAGACAAAATATGACACCATGTCATGCTCGACACTATATTGTCAGTGCTTCTCTACTATTCATAGAGTTTTCATAAGCTGATTGTTTCAAGAGTGGGATGCCCAGTCCTCCTCCCAAGCCTACAGCACCTGGTCTTCCCAGGCAGCCTCCCATCCAGGCAGTAACCAGGCCTGAGCCTGCTTAGCTTCTGAGATCTGACCGAATCAGATGCCAGAGTGGTACCGTGGTAGACTCCAAAAACTGTATCTTTGCACAAAGGCCATGCAACCAAACACAAAAAAGTACTTTGAGGACATTTGCTCAGCAACTGTTGGTTCTGTTCAGCCTCTGACTGTTGCTACCCTTGTTAATTCTTGTAGCCAAGCGTTACTGTTTCAAAATATTTTACGTAATCCTCATTTTGCCTTTAAAAATCTTCCCTTCCTCACCCTCTTTGGATATATTGTTGTTGTTAGGTGCTGTTCAATAGGTATCCAACTCATAGCGACCCCACCTACCACAGATGAAACACTATTGTCAGTGTTTCTCTGCTGTTCATAGGGTTTTCAATGGTGGATTGATTTTTGGGAGTGGGTTGCCGGGTCCATCTCCCAAGCCTGCAGCACCTGGTGTTCCCAGGCAGTCTCCCATCCAGGTACTAACCAAGCTCGGGCCTGCTTAGCTTCCAAGATCTGACGGGATCAGATGCCATAGTGCTACAGCTGCAGGCTTCTTTGAATAAACTCGAACTTTATTATGGCACATGTGTTACTCCAATCCTTCTATATTCCCCAATAAATATTCTTTGGGAATTTTTCTCTGTTATTTTGATCGGCACATGTCATCTGTCTTTCCTGTTAGGAATTTAGGAGCTTACCAGTAGAAAAGTTTCTGAAATACAATATTAACAAAATTGTAACACTTTGGAGACATAAATAAAAGTAAAAATAGGTTCCTCCTAGGAGCAGCCACTGGTTAGTGATTTGGAGTGTAAACTATGAATTTTTTCTTGCATTCTGAAACTGTTGTTAGGTGCTGTTGAGTTGGTGTCTGACTCTCAGCGACCATAAATACAACAGGTGAGACACTATTGTCAGTGCTTCTCTGCTGTTCATAGGGTTTTCAATGGCTGATCGTTTTTTGGGAGTGGGTTGCTAGATCCTTCTCCCAAGCCTACAGCACCTGGTGTTCCCAGGCAGTCTCCCATCCAAGTAGTAACCAGGCCTGACCCTCTTTAGTTTCCAAGATCTGACGGGATCAGATACCACAGTGCTATGGCTACAAGCTCATTCTGGAATATACACATATATTTATATTCACAAATAGATTTTCCCTCTCCGCTTGCATAAGTGGAAGAATACTATGAATAATACTTTGTCTTTTGCATTTAATATAGTTTGGAACAGTTTTTCCATAAAAATAGGGCTCTATCATTTTTTTTTTTTTGACTACTGCAGCAAATTTCACATCTTAGTAATTCCAAAACTTATTTAGCAATTTTTGTTTCTCTAGACTTTAGTTAATACTATTTTTTTAAACACTATAATGAGCATCCTAGTGTGTGTCTTTGGGCAAATAATTTGTTTTTGAGGTACTGGGGGTTGAACCCAGGGCCTCACGCCTGCATGCTTTGCAAGTGCTGGACCACTGAGCTGCACCCCCAGCTCCCCGCGCCCCCGCCCTTTTTTTTTTTTTTTTTTTTTTACTTTTTGAAACAGGGTCTCGCTAAGTTATGCAGACTGCCTCTGGTTTCAAACTTGTGATCCTCCCGCCTCCACCTCCCAAGCCACTGGGAGCAAATAATTTCTGAAGAAAACTATTAAAGGTGAAAGTATTAGATCAAAAGATATGTGTTTAGATTTTTTAAGAGTTTAATATTCAAGTATGATACTTCATTATTTTCATTTGCATATTCTAGTTGCTAATGGTGAATATCATTTTTCTTAGCCATTAATTTTTGTCATAAATTGCCTATTCATACTCTTCCAGATCTTATTTCGAAAGAGGAATAGTTTATCATTGAACTTTAAAGTGCTTTATGGTGTTTAAATATTAATCTTTTTATTATGTATGCTATAAATATTCTTAGGCTGACACAATTCTTTTTGTCATTTAAACATTTAAAATTTTATGGCCAGATGCATCAGTCTTAAACTTTAGACTTCCAGATTTTAGAAAGTGCTTAGAAAGGCTTTCTCCACCCTCCCTAACACACTGTTACAAAAGGAGTCTCTTTTACTGAATATTTTTACAATCTTTTTTTTTTTAACATTTAGATCTTTGGTATAGCTGCTTTTAAAATATGCTTTGAGATGAGTATCAAATTTTATTTCTTTTTTTTTTTTTTTTTTGGCTAAACAGAAGTAGTCAGCCCAAAGTCTTATAATTAAATAATCCATCCCCTTTGTGCTGATTTATAATTCTTTTAGAGTCCATTTCTGGACTTCATCTGTTTTTGTATGTACTACCATGCCAAATACATGTTTAATTATAATCTATGTTTTATTCCTTTATGGTTAAGTTCTTTCCTATTATTCTCAAGTTTTTCTTGGTAATTCTTGCATCTTTATTCTTTCAAATAAATTTTAGAGCCAGACACTGTACATGCCTATAATCCCCCTAATTTGGGAGGCCAGAGCAGGAGGATCATGAGTTTAAGGCCAGGGGCAGCCTGTGCAGCTTAGAGACCCTATTTCAAGATAAAAATAATAATAAAGGTATTAGGACAACCCAAAAAGCCAAACCAAATAAAAAAGGTGTTGAGAGTGTGGCTTAGTGACAGAGTCCTTGCCTAGCATGTGCAAGACCCTGGGTTTAACCTCCCAGTACTGTCCCCCCTCCCACAAAAAAAAATCAGATTTCAGGGTTAGCATACAATTTTTTTAAAAATTCCTATTCAGAATTTGATTGGAATTGCCTAGAATTTTATTGATTTATTTCAGGAGAAATAACGGATTTATAATGTTCCCTTCCTGTGATATAACAGGTCTCAATACCTATTTAGATCTTTTATGTCATTCGTGAACATAGTTGTCTTCATATAAATGCTATTCACTTCAGTATTATGTTTTGTGATATCATGAAAGACAATCTAGGGTTTTAAAATAAGAGTTTTAAAATAGGTTTGTGAACATGATTTGGCTTACCTTTTCATTATATATTAATAGAAGAGATCTTAGCTATAACATGTGTGTATGTGCATATTTATATACAACCTTGAATGATTTCAAAGCAATAAATGTTTAGTTTAAGGTAGTGTTGTAAAATCAGTGAGCCAAAGCACATACTTGCCTTTTTTTTTTTTTAATTGCTGAATAATGCTATTCATTAATTTGGGTTTGGTGGTATTGAAACCTTCCTGATATTAACCATTAACATGAGACATACAGTGAAAGAACATTGTGTAAAATAGAAAGTGTGGTTTTAAAAAGGCTAGAAACTGTAGTCATTTTGCACATATCAAAAAACAAGAATGAGGGCTGGGGACATAGCTCAGTGGTGGAGCACTTGCCTAGCATATATGAAGCCCTGGGTTCAATCTTCTGCACCAGAAGAGAAAAAAGCCTTTGGACACCACCACTATGTACTAGGGTTAGCTTAGTCAAAGAGTGTTGCCTAGCATGTACAAAGCCCTGAGTCTGATCCCTAGCATTGGGAAAAAAAAAAAAAGTAATGATTTGAGTAAGTCATTTACTTACTCCAGCAGTAGATGGATGAGATGGGATAGAAGATAATGTTGTCTGTTGGGTAGCAACTGAAGATGATCGTTGTTGTGGGAGTTCTGTGGTTTTAACATGTTTGTAAGCTGCAAAGAAGGAAAAAGGTTTTAGTAGCTGAGAAGTGTTATCTTTTTCCCCAATTTAATGATTTCTAAGAAGAGGTGATCTAATAAAATTGATGAAAATGAAACATCTAACTTGATATAGTTCTCCAAAATTCTAGTCTTGTCTTATTAGAAGAAAAGATAAAAGTTTTCTTTTTTAACTGAAAGCATTTCTTATAGTAACAGTCATTCAGCTGACAAGCCATGACTGTAACTACCTCCTCTTGTACTTGTACCTGTTGAAGTTGCAGAGAAGAAAGCACCTCCATCACTGTAGGTAGAGAGGTGGTGGTCAGCAGCTTCTGAGTGCTCAGACTTCTCCTCGCCCCCGCTGATACTCAGTGCACTGGCAGATCGAGATTGCTCCCTGCTCCGGCGCTGAGCTTGGACTGGGAGAGATGTGATTGGGAAAGCAGTAGCAGAGATGAAATTTCTATAGTAGTAATGCCAAGCGGTAATTGATTCTCACTTGTGGTTATTTTTGCTAAACACTGTTTTAAATAATTTTTCTAGGATTAAGTCTTCACATTTCTTCTGATACATAACTGTCTTCCTTATTTTATAGATGAAAGCTTAAATAAATGGCCAAAGGTCATGTAACAGCTAAGTTGTACAGTAAGGTTTCACATTCAAGAATCTGTCCTTAACTACTACTTCTTTCCACCATGTGGCCCATTTTCCTGGATCACCAAAACGATCAGACAGTAATCTCATTCAAACTATATCTTCACCTTCTCCAGAAAGGCCTCCCCAACTTTGAGATGGATTTAGATGCTGTTCCTCTGTGTCCCATAATACTTTGGGCAGGTCTTTAAAATTGTACATGTCAGAGTAGAACCAGGATTTACTCATGTTTCTTCATCAGTAAACTAAAGCATAAATCCTTTAAGGAATGGCACTGCTTACTATTGTGCTTTTTAACATGAACCGAAAATATTCTGATGTTTAACTATTTTGCTGAATGAATAATCTTATTTGACATAAGAGCTCAGAAAGTTCCTGAAGGTCAAGTCCATTCTCTCCCCTTGGCGTATGGATTTTATTATTGCCATTATCTCTCTAATAGAAAGACTTATGAACTTTTCTCTTTAGGAAAACAATAGAAGTGATAATAGGTCCTGAAGGAGACAAGAACTGAGGCAGAAAAACAAAAATGAACTTGACTAGTTAATTAAACAGAAAATTAAACACCCTGCCAGGAAGGCATTCCAGAGCCTAAAAGTCATTGGCTCTAGCATACCAATTGATGATGATTATGTTGTAACCCTCTTGCATCTTAACATACCATTAATCATGTGCAAGCTTCGGGATTGAATGTTGTCTTCTGCTGGATCGTAGTCAAAAACTGAACCAGGATTAGTACGCCAGACACGTAAACCTGGAAGGAAAACCAGTGATCAGAACAGGTTCTTGAACCTGTTCTTGAACTTGTTCAGTAACTTGAAAACCAAACAATGAATTTAAACAACTATGGAAGAAATGAATCACTCTTACACAGCTGATGGTAGGTTCTTGTCCTCTACTTCTCAGAGAAGGTAAGGTAGAAGAGACCTCAGCTTTGCAAACTGAGATACTAGGGGCTTTCTCTCAAAACTTGTGAAGGCAGACTGGGGCTCTTTGTACTATGACTTTTGTCAATTACCCATAATAGTTTCAATTACCTGTAATTGTTCTCAATTACCTGTAATAGTCTCATGATCCTGGTCATTCCGTTTTTGTTCCATTTCTACCACTTTTCTCTGAATACCTCGGTAGTTAATATCACTGAAGTCCAGTGTGTTCTTCTTTACTCGTTCAGTGATAGGATCTGTCACCACTGGTGTGAAGCAACCCTTATTTTTCTCAAAGTCTTCATGATATTTCACCTGAAATATCGTGAATTTGCTTTATGAAAATATGACAATGTGACCCTCTTCCTTTTTACATGTTCCACCAGATCAGCCAACCAATCCTAAAGAAATCCTGACTTACTGTGGAGATGTGCCGTTGAGTTTCCCTCACCCTTCTCATCTCTGGGGTATCCAGTACATAGGCAGCTTTGCCTTGTATTTGTTTCCGGAAGCTGTCAGAATAAAGAACCTATGGAAGAGAGACCATGAGTAAGTACAGGTCTTAATTGTTACTCCTCAAAGCTTTGCCAACAGATGGAGAGGAAAGAAGGTGGTAAGGGAAGCTTGAGCCAACTCTCAGGACTCAGTCATAGGACTAACAGGCACCAGGTCAATCTGAGGATGGGAAGGGCTCACATCAGAAGACAAAGGACTTGTTTTGACTTTGAAAATGGCACGTTCATTTTCAAAGGAGAAGGGGCACAGTATAATCTTAGAAAAGAGGAATAAAATGGCCTCTTGAATTTCCTAGGAATCATACTCTAGCACCAGCATGTTCTATGGTATTTGGCACTAACTCTGATACTGAAAGGAATCTGAAAGAACTATCCTTTAAAACAAGTAAACATTTTTCTTAGGTAATGCTCAGATTGCATAAACTGAGATGCAAGTGCAGAAATCAAAGCCCTCCAGACAACAAAACCCAAAATACCAAAACCCACAGACACCCATCTCTGACTATTACACATTTCATAAAGTACCTTAAAAATAATGGAGAATTGAAGATTGATGATGTTAGGGAGTCAATTTGTTATAGTTGGTTATGAAAAACTACCTCAGAGTAAAGTAAAAGGAGGAAAACCACTGGCAATTAATTTATGTTTAGTATGATCACTTGGATTTGAAAAGCACAGTTGTGTTAATTTTAGTGTAAATTCAGTTGAAGAGTGCACATTTTTATGGTGTTAAATCATTATTTTTCTAAAATGTTGCATTTAAATTTCTCTTTGAATTTTAGTGTTTTTTTCAGTTGAATGAGAAAGGCATGTTTCCATGATGTTAAAATGTTATTTTCTAAGTTGTTACACTACTCCTTTAAAATCCTAGAAGATACCGAGCTAATGTTTTCTTGGTTGCGTTTAGCTCTCTCCATCTCTGGAGTAACAGGTGTTGGAGTTGCTTTTCTCATATTCTCTTTGTACAATACCTGGGGAAGCCAAGAGAGCATCCAGACATCAGAGAGCAGCAAAAACAATTCTGAAAAATCATCATTTAGTTGGTGTTATGGTACAATGATATCACACGCTATAAGAAACACCTCAGGAAGAGAAAGCCATTAAAATATTATGATAGACAGCAAAAGATAAAGAAGTAAAATCAGTGTGAGCTAGTGAGATTTGGTTTCTTTTTAAGTGGCCAAGAAATAGTTTTATAAAATATACAGAGGTTTTGAAAATGCTGTGAGGTAAATTAGTGGTATAGCCATGATTGCTAGGCTTGTTAAAATTTTAATGATTTATTTTTCCTCTCTAAATACCGAGCTAAAGTTTTCTTGATTGCGTTTGACTCTTTCCATCTCAGGAGTAAAGGGTGTAGGGGTTGCCTTCCCCATGTTCTCTTTGTATAGTACCTGTGAGATAGACCTGAGAATCACTAAGAGGCAATATTCACTAGTAAATATAAAATAATTGAGGGAAGGGAAAAATTAGATTTAATGTATTACTATTAGTGAGAATAGCTCTCAAGAAGAAAGCTTAAAAAACAGTTAATGGCAATAGTAAATATAGTATGATATTTAGAGGAGATTCTATTGTAAATGGCATTTTGTTTTTAATCTTGGATGGGGTTAGGAGCAGGCCAAACTGCAGGGGTTATTTTGTAAACTTAAAAGCACTTTCATTTCTCAAGACAATACCGAGCTAATGTTTTCTTGATTGCGTTTGACTCTCTGCATCTCTGGAGTGACAGGGGTTGGGGTGGCTTTCCCCACATTTTCTTTGTATAAAACCTAAGTGAGTCCAACGGATCCAAAAAGGCAAAAAGAAAAAAAAAATTACAATTATCAAAAGAAGAAACAGACCAGATAAATTTTGATGAGGCCCAGGTTGCTAAATAAATTAGGCAATTTCCAAAGGAATTTTGTTGTAGTTATAGCAAGACACATGTTTACAGGGTAGGACCGTGCCCTGAAATTTTTGCAGATTGCAAGGGAGAGCTACAGTGTTCCCAGAAAGGCAGCAGGACCCATACCATTTTACCACTAGTATATGAACATCAATTTCCTGACATCATCCAAATGGGAGTTATACGTCTGAAGCTGAATTATACTGAGGTTGAAGCTACTCCAATACAGCAGCTAGTTACTGGAAATTTTTGTAGCACAAAACCTCATAGACATATCAGTAAAAATTGTAGGCCCTCAGATAACGCAAAACATTTCTCCTCCCTTTCTACCCTTTGTGCTCTGCCTATGTTTAGTACATTTGTTGTGCTCTGCGTTTGTTTAGTACATCACAGTTATCAGTAAAGAGAAATGTTTTTGGCAATTATGTCACTCTCATGGTAAATCAATAGGATACAGTAATATATCATGATAAATCCTTGACCTCAATGTCTCCCTTCAAAGTAATTCTAGAGAACCTGGGATGTTTGGAAATGTCATTTAAGAGGAAGAATTCTGTCATGGGGGGGTCTCAAAGCACAGTTCCCAGATGGCCCGGTTAATATCACCTGAAAACTTTTAGAAATGCAAATTCATCAGCCCCATACCATAGCTACTGAAGGAGAAATGAGGGGGGCGGCAATTCCCAGCAATCTGGTTTAACAAATCTGTAGATGATTCTGATACATGCTAATGTTTTAGAAACACTGGGATCAGCCAGGTGCTGTGATGCATGCCTGTAATCCCAGTGATTTAGGCTGAGGCAGGAATATTGCAAGTTCGAGGCTAGAGGCAGCCTGTGAAATTTAGCAAGACCCTGTTTCAAGATAAAAATTTTTAAATAGGAGTTGCAGGTGCAAGTCAGTGTTAGAGAACTTGCATAGAATGTGTAAGACTCTGGGTTCAGCCCCCAAGTACTGCAAAAGAGAAAAAAAGGAAAAGAAAGAAACACTGGGAGCAAGGATTTGGAGAAACCTGCATCCAGTATAAATGCTGAGCAACACAAGGTTGTTCACTATGGAAAGCTAAAGTCCCCACACAAACCCTACTTCTCTGATTGTAGATATATATAATATCACAGAGCACAAGTTTACAGGAAGTGGTTTACTAAAAATTACCATTTAAAAACTGATAAAGACAAAAGGACAACAAAATTGATTAGTAAAACAAAAAGGTCTTTCTGTTGACACTTTCCCTTTTAAGTAAATTGATGCTCAAGTGCCAAAACTATCAATGGATCATAATTTATATCATTAGCCATAAAGAAGAGGATCGGGAGCGATTTTCCCCAAGATACTTTGTCCAAACCTGACATGGTAAGGCTGGTAGATGTAGCTCAGTATTAGAGTATGTGCTAAGCATGCATGAGGCCCGATTTGGTCCTCAGCACCACAAAGAAACAAAACAACAAAAAAACACCAAATCTGACAAATTAGGACCTAAAGTCACTAACACAAAATTATGACTCCAAAAGTCAACAAAGAGACCCATTATACCTACTACATCACCCCACACAGACCCCCACTCACACATACATTCACAAGTACATAAAACAAAGAAACTTTGGCCATAATGGAGAGTAAGTTTGGGAAGAGACGAACAAAAGAATGTCTTGTAGGAAAATCTGTTACTTCTTGATATTAGAACTTTATGGATTAAAACAAATTTGTTATGGGGTTAAGTGTAAGAATAGTCATATAGGAAGGAAGGATAAATGTGGTCAAATTCACGAAATTTAAGTTATCTTTAAAAAGTAGGGATTAATATGTATTATTTTAATTTATTAAAAAACTATTTTTTTCTTTTCTTGACAGAGTACCGAGCTAATGTTTTCTTGATTGTGTTTGACTCTCTCCATCTCTGGAGTAACAGGTAAAGGGGTTCCCTTGCCCATGTTTTCTTTGTATAGCACCTGTACGACAAGAAAGCATCAAAAAACATAGTGATAAGTGACATTTCATTTGTTGTGGGGTTTTAAAGTGTGAGTCAACGTCTTTGTTACAAAGTGGCACTGTAGTCCAAGGAGCCAGGAGTTATTTGCTGGCAGGATACCATACACTACTTTAGTGGAAGCTGTTATTGGGTTGGGGACTCCACACCACAAGGGAAGCAAAGGCCTCAGCTGCTGGGAAAGGCTGTTGGAGTTACTCATACTATTTTTTTTTTTCATTTCTGTGAGCATAGCACCTCCTAAACAATTACAGGAATTGAGATGATTAGAATTCTTTTTTGTTATCCACACAAACTAAAATGTTTATTTTTTTTAAATGTTTTAAAATATCAGATGAAATAAAAACCAAAATGAACTGTTATAGAAATGAGAAAGTATCTTTTTGCAAAGTAAGATATATTAGAAGCAAAGGAAAGGAAGAGGGTATACAAAATTATTAAAGATTAGTTTAATTCTCGAGTTAAATGGCATCTTTTCCCCGTTTGATTTCCAAAATACCGAGCTAATGTTTTCTTGATTGTGTTTGACTCTCTCCATCTCTGGAGTAACAGGTAAAGGGGTTCCTTTGCCCGTGTTTTCTTTGTATAGCACCTGTACCACAAGAAAGCATCAAAAACAAAAAACAAAAACAGACCGGACATCAGCAATATTTCATATGCTGGGGAGTTTTAAGTGTGAGTCAACTTCCTTGTTACAAAATGGCACTGTAGTCCAAGGAGCCAGGAGTTATTTGCTGGCAGGATACCATACACTACTTTAGTGGAAGCTGTTACTGGGTAGGAGACTCCACACTGCCAGGGAAGCAAAGGCCTCAGGTGCTGGGAAAGGCTGTTGGAGTTATTCATACTTTTTTTTTTTTTTTTCCATTTCTGTAAGCATTCCTAAACAATTACAGGAATTTGAGATGATTAGAATTCTTTTTTGTTATCCACACAAATTAAAACACTGGTTATTTTTTTTTAAATGCTTTAAAATATCAGATGAAATAAAAACCAAATGAACTATTATAGAAACAAGAAAGTGTTTTTTGCAAAGATACATTAGAAGCAAAGGAAAGGAAGAGGGTATACAAAATTATTAAAGATGAGTTTAATCCTGAAGTTAAATGGCATCTTTTCCCCCCTTTCCAAAATACCGAGCTAATATTTTCTTGATTGTGTTTGACTCTCTCCATCTCTGGAGTAACAGGTAAAGGGGTTCCCTTGCCCATATTTTCTTTATATAGCACCTGTACGACGAGAAAGCATCAAAAACAAAAAACAACAAACAAAAAACAGCCATCAGTGATATTTCATTTGTTGTGGAGTTTTATGTGTGAGTCAACTTCCTTGTTACATTGGCACTGTAGCTAGGAGTTACATGCTGACAAGATACCATACACTACTTTAGTGGAAACTGTTACTGCACTGGGGAATCCACACTGCCAGGGACACAAAGGCCTCAGGTGCTGGGAAAAGCTGTTGGAGTTATTCATACTATTTTTTAATTTTTTTTTTTTTCATTTCTGTGAGCATGGCACCTCCTAAACAATCCACAGTGATTTAAGATGGTTAGGATTCTGTTTTGTTATCCACACAACTAAAACATGTTATTTTCAAAAATTGCTTAAAAATATCAGATGAAGTAAAAATCAAAGTTAACTATATTATAGACATGAGAAAGTATGCCTTTGGCAAAAATACATTAAAGGTAAAGTAAGAGAAGAGGATTTTTAGTTAAAGATCAGTTTAATTCTGAAGTTAAATGGCATCATTCCTCCCTTTCTTTCCATAATACCGAGCTAATGTTTTCTTGATTGTGTTTGACTCTCTGCATCTCAGGAGTGATAGGGATTGGAATTCCTGTTCCCAAGTTTTCTTTGTATAGCACCTGTATGATAAAAAAAAGCATCCACAACAAAAAAGCAATCACTTTCCCCTTCTGTTCAAGTAACTGGGAGTGGGAGTGGAAGGAGGAAGAGAATGAGTTAGAGAAAAAGGAACGCCAGAAGCTTTTAGGTTCAACCTGTATGGGCCTAAAGACATCCTTAAAGGCAAAAGAATGCAGGAAAGAGCACAAAAACTAAGACATATGAAAAGAAAGTTATTTGTGTTGTTTGAGCTAATCTCTGCAGAGCAATGAAGAACACCATGAAAGAGGGAAATTAGTCTTCCTTGTTATGAGGAGAAAAACAGAAACAGGCAAGAGAGAGAAACAAAACCAAGAAAGTTATTTTTGATTTGACAATGCTATTAATAAACCACAAAAGGATATTTGGATTTTATAAGTATTATACATGTGAAGATACAAACAAATCATCTTTTGTTGACTTTCAAAAGAAGTCAAAGTATTTAATTTTTAGTTTAGGCAAATGTATTGGGAATTATTATTATTATTATTATTATTTATTTTATTTATTTATTTTTTTTTTTTTTTGCGTTACTAGGGGTTGAACCCAGGGCCTCGCGCTTGCATGCTATGCAAGTGCTGGACCACTGAGCTGCACCCCCAGCCTTTTTTTTTTTTTTTTCTTTACTACTTGAAACAGGGTCTCACTAAATTACGCAGACTTCTCTGGTCTCAAATTTGCAATCCTCCTGGCTCCGCCTCCCAAGCTGCTGGGATTACGGGTGTGCGCCAGGGAAGAATTATTTTTAAGGCAAGAGAACAATGACTAGAAGCTAAAAAAGGAAACTTCAAAATATCTATACAAGTATCAGTAGAGACAGAGGAGGTTAGAATAGGAAGTGAGGCCAATAGGCAGATCTTCACAGAATTTTTTAAGCCTTATATTCTGAACACATTTGCCAAAGTAAGATAAATATGAGTGTTTAAATACTGAGAATGTTACCTTTTTAAAAGCTGGAATAGGCCATGTATTATTGATTTTAAAAATCTGTCCCCTTTCAACAGTTTTAGAAGTTTACAAAATCAGATGTGGATTAGAGTTAGGATCCACGTCTGATTTTGTAGCCCTCTAAAACCTTTGAAAGGGTGCAGATTAGAATGGAGAGTATATGATAATATTGCACACTTTTTAAAAATTAAGTCAAATGGTCATGTTTAACCAAGGTGGGAAAATTTGATTCATGGGAATTGGAAGCATTAAGTTGGGAACAAGATGGATGGAATTTTTAATTGGGATAAGTTGATTAGACTTTTAATTATCTAGTCATTAATCTTTTTAAAGCATTGTAAAAATAGTTAAAGGGAATTTTTTTTTTAATTTTAAATACCGAACTAAAGTTTTCTTGATTGTGTTTGACTCTCTCCATCTCTGGAGTGATGGGGATCGGAATCCCTTTTCCTAGGTTCTCTTTATATAACACCTGTATGACAAAGAAAGTATCCGGAAAAAACACAAGCAGTCAAAGCAGGCCTTTGGTCTAATATAATAGCCTTTGGCCTAGTATAAAACTACAGACATCAAACAGGAAAGACAAATTCATCATGTCCATTGCTCTGGGGAGGCACCTATCCGGGTGAGTACATGCTGAACCGCCAGTGTATTTGCTGCTGATCTTTTTACTCTAATCCACAAAGAAATGTTTATTTCCTGCTTCAAGAGTTAAGGGAAGAAATACAAATAATTTAATAAGAGCACCAAAAGGCTCAGTGTACAATTAGTTCAGCAAATATGTATTTTTCCTACCCAGATGATTTATCTTACAGTATAACAGATATTTAAAACTATAGGCCAAATCTATGCATTGTTGCAAAATTGATCTTTTTTAGTGGTACAGATGTGATCATGTCTAAAAGTCAGTGATTTAAAATATGGCATTTCTCATACTATCTAACAGGTCTGTGCACCACTGGACAATTTTGCCTATTGCAAACCTGTGTAAAAATTAACACAAATGGTTACTTTAAAAAAATAAAAAGTTGTCCAGGACCTCCAGGATCATTAGTTTCAAACAGATATAAACATTAACATAATATTATATAGAAAGAAAGAATTAAAATACAATTTTGAAAACAAATGCAAGCCTTTCAAAATAAAAAGGAATCATAATGATGAACCCACTGGAGAAAAATAGTAGTAAATAAACATTCCAAAAGACATATTAATGTACATTGAGAGTTTAACAAAATTGAAAAGTCGTTAGTGAACAGTAATTAAAAACAAAACCAAACGTAGGATCAAAGATACTTGCTGACCTAATTATGTGAAAAAATCAAACTTTTAGAAAACATTTAAAGTGAAAGTTAAAAACATTTTGGATTAACCACCACCCAAAACAGATCTAGTTAAACTTTCCTACTGACATTTGAGCCTCTAGCTCAGGTCTAAGTAAACCTAAGACCCTTATATAGAAGTATCATAGACTATTTGGGTATTGTAGATTTTTTTCAGGAATAGCAATAAATAAAAGAGAAAATAACATTAAATATAAATGCATGTTCTGATTTGTATTTTTTTTTTTTTAATGAAAGCTGGGAATAATGGTGCATACCTATAATTCCAGCATTTGGGAGGTGGAGGCAGGAGGATAACCAGTCTGTGGCCAGACTATGCTACAGAGTAAGACCCTTTCTCCCCCTGCCTCCCCCCAAAAATTCAGAAGACTTAGATTTCTGTTACAAAATAACTTGTTTAGGACAAGTGTCACCATATGAATGCTTCTGGATCTAATATTGAGTGATTTTCTTTTTAGCTGCACCACTGTTCCAAAGCAAGAGGCATTTTTTCTACATGTGCCCTCAAGCGTAGTATCTTTTTTTCTAGCAGTAACCCAGAAACATCAAATAAAAAGAATTCCAAGTAAATAAGAGCCTCTGTGCTTGGGTTGTTTGGGGAAATCAGTTAACTTCAAAAGTGACAGCAATAACAGAAAAGTGAAAAAGAAAGGAACCAAGTACAAGTTTTAAGGGACTGTTATAGAAAGTATACAGCATTAGAATCAAATTGTGAGTAAAAGATCCAGAAAACAGAAGACTTCAATTGGTGAGATTAAAAAAAAGAATTTGTTAAATTATTATAAGGGAATAGAAGTTTTGTTTTATTGAAATTCTTTTTAATATGGAGTTAAAGAAACTTTCTCCCAAATACCGAGCTAAAGTTTTCTTGATTGCGTTTGATTCGCTCCATCTCAGGAGTGACAGGAAGGGGAGTCCCCTGGCTCAAGTTCTCTTTGTATAATATCTGTGTGCACAAAACCAACAATCAAATCAGCCTGGACTCATCTTTTAGGTCAATCTGACCCTAAAAATCTCTTAAAGTTTTTTGTTTTTATGATGAAATAAAATCTAACTTTAAGAAACAGCAATTACAGACTACCCTGAGACATTTATATACAGTACAACGAGTGGCATCAATGCATATGCAAGAGTTGCCTATTATACGCCTCTCAAAGACACAGGACTGGGCCTTAAGTAGCATTTAAGCTAATTGAAATTAATATCTATAATGGCTTCTTGGTAATACGAAATTAGAAACCCCCTAAAAAAGGAGGGGTCTGATAAATATTGGCTCAGCTTTCAATGATCATGAATATGTTCCAAAGCAAAGCTCACTTATGTCTTGCATGGCATACAAAAAATAGCGGAGACAAGCAAAATCTGTAGTTGAGTTACTGGGAATTGCTGTGTTGCCTTTGAATGAAAATCTTTAAGAACCATAACCTTTTAAGAAAAGCCACAAACGTAAAGTATACATCAAACAGCTACAATAAATACAAATAAAATTCTAATTAGCATTGTCCTTTTGAAAGGATGTTAGATTTTACTTTTGACTTGTACCACACCAATTAGAAACACTCATTATTAAAGGAGAAGTGGAGGAAGGAAATAGTATTACAGATTTTTAAGGAAAGTGATAAATATTTATGTTTTAGAGAAAATAGTTAAAATTTCACACCAGTACTAAATACTAAATTAGATTGGGGTTGAAAACTCAGCTAATATTGTTTATCATTCCTTTCATTATGTGAATTTAGTAATTTTACATTTGGAATGTGTTAAAATATTTTAAATATTATTTTAATAAGTATAAAGGGAGTTTTCCCCCTCTAAGAAATACCGAGCTAAAGTTCTCTTGATTGCGTTTGACTCTCTCCATCTCTGGAGTAATAGCTGTGGGGATTCCTTTCCCCAGATTTTCTTTGTACAAAACCTGTGAGATACAAGAAAGTACCCAGAAGACATTCAAAACAAGCACAAGCACAAGACTGACAAAGAGAGGCAGGTGGGTGTGAATGAGGAGGGAATTTTTTAGTAAGTAATATTTAGTAAGGATAACGCTTTTCACTTCAGAATTTTAAGGTTGCTACTTCTGGGAATGGAAAAGTACAATGGGAAGCACTGAGTTATAGGATGTGAGTATATTGAAGAATCATGTGTTAATGCTACTTACATATTTCAGATCTAAGTACTCACACTAGTCAGTTGCTGAAAATGTTATAAAATATCAGCAAGAATGGTCATTCTATATTAAGTCAGATGGTTTTGGTCAGATGATAATACACACACAGACACTCAGAATTTGTTGTTAAGATGTTATTTTTTTAAAAAAGAAATCAGGTTATTCTGGTAGTTTATTTTTTTAATGGGAAATAATTTCTTATTTGATATATTTGTAAATACCGAGCTAAAGTTCTCTTGATTGCGTTTGACTCTCTCAATTTCTGGAGTGACAGTAGTTGGAATGCCTGTTCCCAAGTTTTCTTTGTACATAACCTGTAGAAAATAATTAGAATACCCAAAAAGGCAAAATAACCATAAATCCTTTAGATTACAGCTACACATGGGGTATTTGGTGAGTACTCAAACAATCTAGGTTTCAAATATGACACTCAAGTACTAAGGAAAACAAATTCCATAGTGATTTGTTCTCTCTTCAAATAATTTTACCACCTTGAAAACTGAGTACTAAACAATGAGGAAAATCTAACCATATTATTGCAGCTAGCATTAATGCTTTGACTATGATAGGATTATAGATTTGTACCTAATAAATAGATTGCTTATTTAATAATTTCCTAATCATTTGATATTCTGTTCTTTCAAGGTCATTCAGAATTTTGTTTTATACTTTTTTTCCTTTCTCTTTTTTGTGGTACTGGGGATTGAACACAGGGCCTCGCGCTTGCATACTTTACAAGTGCTGTACCACTGAGCTGTACCCCTAGCCCATATTTTTACTTTTTGAGATAGGGTCTTGCTAAATTATGTGGACTGCCTCTGGTCTTGAACTTGGGATCCTCCTGCCTTCACCTCCAGAGTCACTGGGATTACAAGTGTGTGCTACCGCGCCCAGCTTGTTTTATACTTTCTAATGAAAATTCTTGGGTGGCTCCTAGTCTATAGGTACCTTTGATATGAGGAGACTTATTTTTCAGGAAAGAGTATCTTTATCTGAAATTTTTACTAATGGTGTTTGATTCAAATAAACTAGTAGTTTGTTGTTTTTTGAATGGGGAAGAAATACATAATTTTTAGGGGTAGTCTCAAAAGACTAACTTTTAATGAACAGAATAAGAAACCTCCACTTTCTGAACCTCCTGCTGGTGCAAGCAGGGAGGAACAAGATGAAAAACTTACAGGTTTGTGTCACACATTAATTCCTAGAATCAGTGACAAACTAAGAGTGATATCTTTATTTTGCTAGGAAACTTTCAGGAATCTGGAAGTCTACCATCTTTACAACAAAGCTGTATTTCTTTACCCTTCACCCAACAAGGCAGCAGGACTGATGGTGAGCAACAGAAAAAAAAAAAAATTGGAGAAAGGCAAGAAGTTACAATCCAAAGCGACACAAAAGCCGTGAGTTAGACTTCCCAGATTCGTGGACACAAAATTCAAAATGAAGTTTGTACCATAAAGAAGCTAGACTATAAACAGTGAGTGAGAAGGGAATGAGACCTAAATGCGATTGAGGTTTCTTATCTACGTTTGCAACCTGTAGTACCTGCCTAAGGACTGAGGGAGGATTCATAACATCCCCAAGACATGGAGGCCCTCAGTAAAGGAAGAGGAGATGGATGGAACTAGGGTAGCAGCTGAGAGGTGCTAGACACACAAAGGCAGGCTGACAGTAGGGGCTACTACCGAGCTAATGTGCTTCTGTGTCTCCTTGACACGTTTTACTTCAGGCAGGTCAGGGATTGGAGTTCCTTGTCCAATTGCATCTTTATACTTCACCTATATAAAAACAGGAAAAGAAAGGTAGTATCACCTATTGAATAATTATTCCTCCCAACATGTATGTATATTTGATTAGCAGCCCTACATTTTTAACGGGGGGTGGGGTGGAGGTGGTGCCGGGATTGAACTCAGGGACTTGTGCATGCTGAACACCAACTAAGCCATACCTTCAGCTCCCCTACAGTTTTTTAAATCACAGTTTAAATAAGAGAAGCTCTATACTTAGTTTGGATGGTGCCACATTGTGATATTGGGTCAGAGGAAAACAATTCCAAGAGAGACATTTGATCTCTGTAAGGTCCTATGTAGATTGTAACACTGGTCTTTCCTGTATACAGTGGTCCTCCCTGGTCCAGGGGAGTTATGGTCCAAGATTCCCCCCACAGTGAATGCCTAAAATCATAAAGTACCAAGCTCTGTATATAGTGTGATTTTTTTCCCTTTATATACACATATGCAAATGTATTGCTTTTTTCATCCTAACTAAGCACTTATGCCCTGTGGCCATATCTTTTTCAGTTTGCATTGTGAATTTTTTTTCTTTCTCACAAGTGCACAGATAGAAGATTCCTTCTGTAGATCTTAGCAACCTCAGCATACAACTTTTCTTCTTTATTAGGTGGAAAACTTTTACCATTTCACTTAAAGGAAGCACTGTATGGTTTCTGTTTGGCATATCTGAACTGCCATCATCACTACACTTGCACTTTGGGGTCATTATTAAGTAAAATAAGGGTTACTTGGACACAGGCACTGCAGTACAGAGATACTCTGATAATGGACACAGCTAGTAAGGACACTCAAAGGTCATTGTCAAAGGGAGGCAGGAAACTCTGAAAGTGAGTCCACTGTGTCTTTACCGAGCTAATGTGGTCTTGTGTCTGCTTCACTCTCATCATCTCAGGTGTCTTTCCAATTGCTGTTCCGGGTGAGACATCTTCTTTATATAAAACCTGGGCATTCAGAATCAGGACAGTGTTACAGAGAAAGAAGGAAACCCCAGCAATTCCTGGAGAAAGACTAGGACACACGGCTTCTGTGAAAACAAAAGACACTAGTGTTCCCAGGCAAGAACTGAAGTAGAGCATCTGACATCTTCCCCATCAGTGCTGTTGGCTCAAACCATGTTACAATACCAGTCATGTTCCAGATCTTGAGATTTCCTTTAAGATTATCATACCATATTAATACAGGATGAGAAAAGACAAAAATGTTGATTAACAACCACAACAAAGCCCATTAAAGAAATGCAAAGTCAGTCAGTTATTGGGGGAGGGATAATAAAAGAAATCCATCTTCTTGGAACAAGACAACACATGTTACTGCTCTGAGATTAAAAGTTTATAAAGAAAAGTTATTTTGTTAGACTTAAGTTGTTATTTCTAATTGTCTCTGGAGTGGTGATTTTGGAGCAAAGTATGGGGAGTTTTAACAAGTAACCACTAGTATTAACTAGGGTGGTTAGAGGTTAATTTTCTGTATCAATGTGAGGCTAGTGTACTTTTTTCACATGAGAATGGAATTATTAGGTTAGCATTAAATGGAAAGTAAATAGTAAATATACCGAGCTGAAATTCTTTTGATTTTCTTTAACACGCAGTATTTCTGGCGTGTCTTGAACAACTGTAATTTTTCCTTTACTGTTTTTAAGGTCACACTGGTATTGCAGCTATGAAGAAAGAGTAAATATCTTGTTAAGATTTCAACATTGTTTTACATATTTTTATTGTCCTATAGTGTGGAAAGGAAGTTAAAATCCTACATTTAAAAAAATGTCCATACCATAATAATCACAGTCTGATAGCCAAAGGGAAATTCTTTAATCAGAATTTTGTGAAGAAACTAATTTTGGTGGGGAGGGTTGCTGGGGATTGAATCCAGAGCCTCACCCATGCTAAGCACGAGCTCAGCCACTGAGCTACAGTACACCCCCAGCCACAGAAACTAATTTTTAAAGACTTAAAATGTGTAAAGTTTTTTTTTAAGTGTTACATACTAAATCTAGTATGATGACAGGAAGCCACCCACCAAATAACTAATGGGACTTTTATACTGTGGCTTGGGATTAAAAAATAAAGTGAGTCTAGAATCAAGCACACATTCCCCAGGGCAAGGATGGAGTAGCAGAGGGCCACTCAACAGCCCCAAAGCAGAGTTGAGATCCCAAGTATATGTCCCCAGAGGCACCTTCCTTAGTTTATCTGATCCCACCGGTGGGTGTGCCTTAGATTCAGGAGAAACTCACAAGGCTGAAGTTCTTTTGGTTCTCCCGGACTCTTTGCATCTCTGGGGTATCCAAGACAATCTCATAATATGACATGGACTTCTCTGCATCTTCCTTGTACTTTTTCTAGGAACAGATTCCAAGAAATAAGGAGGGTGAATACCACAGGGATATGGGCCAGTGGAATCTAAAATAGCCCTTCCAGCTCAGCTGACAGGAAGTCCTTTACATCCAGGTATGTTGGGAAGTTGCAAAGCAGTACCCTCTGAGTCAGTAAGGGTGATTCCTTTTCTTTCCAGGACAAATGAGGCCAAGAATTCACAGGACCCACTCTCATGAGGAAGCTGGCTGCTCCACATGAGGGGGGTCACTACTAATGAGGCTTACAGAAGGAGATGGAGATGCCTCCAGTGGCCCTACATATTGCTGGACTACAGTCACTTATGGGAGAAGCCACCTAACAACAACAAGAGTCACTTAGTCAGGAGTCAGACAGGTGGAAAGCAGCAAGAGGGTTAAAAGTTTTGGCCCATGGTGGTGCGTCCCTCTCATCCCAGCACTCAGGAGTCTGAGGCAATAGGATCTTGAGTTCAAGGCCAACCTGAGCTACTGAGAGAGAGTTCAGGCCAGACTTGGCTCCATATTGAGACATGACCAATGAACAACAGAACAACAACAGGGAAAAAACAGTTTTGGCCATCTGAAAGTCAGCCCACCTGGTGGCAGGGAGATTTTCCCTGAGCTTCAAGCAGGTGTGATCAGCGTTCCAGGCTGAGGGATTGAGCAGGCACAGGTGTTTCTAGAACTTGGCTCTGACAGTACAGACACCAGTCTGATGGCACTGAAGGCTCTTCTAAATAGGTAGGCCTGGAGTCACCACTGCAGCTAACTGAGGGAGAGACTGCTCTGAGCCAGCCATCACTTTTCCTTGGGCTTCCCTCACCTACACTGGCCTTGGGCCAGAGAGGCAAGTCCATTGGGGCTGCTCTTCTGGACACACCATACTCATGTCTTCATGTAGTCTCTGGAGCAGAACACTTGTGCCTTAAAGCCTTATTTGTTTTTTGTCTTTGCCACTGTGTCCTTTCACTTTTCTCTCTAGCTTTATTTAGCTCCACTCTCTCCCACTTTTCAGGGAAGTTTGGGATATAAAGGATGAGGAAGAAGAAGACTAGCCACTTTTGTAACAAGCGTAAAACTAATCTATTTGTCTATATCTAAATTGTATTATATTTATAAATATTGAAAAATTTAATCTAAAACCAAAGAAGCGGTTTCAGCCAAGGAGAGATTTTTTTAAAATCTAATCTAATTGGAAGCCAGTTAAAGCGGAGATTTCTGGAAAGAATGGGCAGTTCACCAGGAATAAATGCTCTGTCCAGGAAAAAGTCACCTGAATGACTTTTCTTAGTTATGCAAATATAAGGGAAAAAGTTCTCATTTTCCTAGGAAATGAATATAAGCAGTCCTCCTTTTTTCCCCCTAGTACTAGGAGGCTGAACCCACAGCCTAACACATGCTGGGTTAGAGCTCTGCCACTGAGCTGCACAGCCTGTTTTTTTCCTTTATCTTGAGACACGGTCTCACTGAGTGGCACAGGGCACCTTTGCCCTTGAAGTCATGGTTCCCCTGCCTCAGCCTCCAGAGTCACTGGGATTACAGGTGTGCACCACATGGCTAGCCTCATTTTTCTTTTCTTTTTTTTTTTTTTAAGATTAAATAAAATCTCCCTCAAAGCTAGCTTTGCAAAGCTAGCTTAAACAGTGATCATTCTGTCTGATTTCCATGAGAGGCAGCAAGTTTGCACATGAAACTTATTTTAGGTATTTTAGGAGGAAAGGCCCCCTGGCATTAAGAAATACTCAGTATCACATCCTGCATTTGTGAGTGAGCTCACAGTGCTTGCATTAAACCCCAAGTAAGAACTTTAGAAGTTGAGAAGCAATTTTGTGGAACACACCAGCACCACTCCATCGTTCAAAGGTTGGGGAGGAAATAACTTGCCTGGATGAATTTTAGGCCTTGAACAACCAGCCAGAGAGCCCCTAGAGAGCACAGACTAGCAGAGTAAGTGACTCAGCCATCCCCTGGACAGGCCTTCGCGCTGAGGTTTTCCTCAAAGATTAGCACCGGGAAAAGCTGAAGGCAGTATAGCTGCTGAGCCTCTCACAGCCCAAGGAATGTTGGCCTCCCTGGCTCTCCCAATGAGAGAGATTCTGATGAATGACCTTACCTGGCTTGAGAGGTTCTTGACTTGTTGGGCATGAATGATCTCTGGGGTATCAACAACAGAAGTGAAATTGGCTTTTTCCATTTCTGCTGATTGCTTATACTTTATCTGTAAAAAGACACCCAACAGTCGGGTAAAGGTTTACAGTGTGCACATTTGTTGGCTTGGTTGGATTAAGAAGTAACCAGTATTTCTTTTCCAAGAGAGATTGATTTATTTGACATTCTGTTGGGGATTTTTAAAATCTACCCCATAACTAGGGCCCCTCATAATAGCCTGAGGGACTGACCCCTAGTTGACCCCAGGGCCACATCTCACTCACTCACACCTGCCCCTCGCATTGAGTGAGCAAAGATGGCGCCTGACCAGTTTGACCACCTCAACTACCCTAATCCTGATTGGCTATCCTTGGCATCCCAGTTAAATAACTGTCCCTACCTGGCAGGTATGACAGTTTACCTGCTGTACCTGCCAGGTGTGTGCCCTGATTGGCTAATCCCAGCACATGCCCCTCTCCAGGAGCCTATATAAGCACGGCTCCCAGAGCCCCTTTACCCTACCACCATTCTCCATCCCTCAACTGCTACCTGGACCCCATCACCTCAACCAGCGCTCCCTATTCCAGCGGAAAATCTCCAAGCAAGCCGACGCATCAAGACCAGAGGCCCTGAAGTGAGGAAGGCTACAATCAAGCCACGAAGAGCCTCCCAATTCCTCCCATTCTTGGGAAGGAGGGAGGCAGAGAAGGTGAGCTGCGAGAGTCAAGACCAACTGACCTCCAGCCCAGTGGACCACCGGCTGCTGTAGCTGTGCCTTTAAGGCTGAGCTGTTCTAGCACTCAGCCTGCAGCATTCCATGCTGCAGACTTAGAGCCAGCACTATAGCACTTGTTAGGGGTTGCTTGCTTGTTGCACCCGACTTGGGGAGTAACCCAATAAACCTTCCCTTCTTTTCCCTGTTGAAGGTCTCCCGAGGGCCTTCATTGGTGCCACCAGCCATTACACCAACCCGGTCCAGTGGGTCCCCGATACCCACTTGGTGTCTGAGCAAGGCTCTGACCTCTGCTGGGCCTGAGCCAAACCCTGACAACATTCAACAGACATTTTTTCCTATTGTGTTTATAGCTCTGTATTAAAGAATGAGATTCAGAAAGAATATCATAGAAGTTGAAAGTTTTACTATCTAGTTAGATGTAGGATTAGGTTCAGGTAAGGAAAGAGATAATGAGATAGTAAGGCATGGGTTGTTTACATAAGAGCTCACAGAATGACAAGTAAGTAAAAGACAGACATCAGTTAGCATTGGACAATGTTGGATGCCTAAGAGATAGGTTTTAAATTTAGGCATTCAAAGCAGGGCCAGCAAGAACTCCCCAAATATTCTAAGCAAGGGATTGTTGGTGCCAAATAGGAGTACATTGACTAAAAAACAAAGCTAGGAAGTCAGAGTCTGCCTCAACCCCAAGCAGCAATTTGGTTTCCCAACTCCTGTCTTTTGCTCTGAATGTTCCCAGTGGCTATACTCAGACAGAAGCATCTTGGCAAAGGTCCCTGCTCATTTCATTGGAATAGATTCCACCAAACAGATGTTCAAGAATGGCACTGTATATATTCCACTGTCATCGACACACTAGCGGGATGTCAGAGGGACATTATATCCTTATAATTACAGCTACTGTTTTGAAAGATTGACATGGGATAGAAATACCAACCTGACTGGCAATATCAGTAGCATTCCTGGCCCGCATAAAATCTGGAGTTTCATTGGCCATGGCATTCAGGCCTCTTCCTTTGACTTCCAGCTCCAGGTCTCGTTTATATTCTTTCTATAGAAGAATTATTTTAAAAAGAAATCAACTAATTTGTACTAGTTGGAGGGTAACCATACAGAGTAAATATGAATCCATATAACATGCCACCTCAGTTGTTATAGGTGGTGTCTCTTGCTAGCATTTACCTTCACTGTTCCAAGTATGGAATGGTGTTTACAGAAGCCACTATCAGAAACTGTTCTATGAAAATCAGTGTGATCAGTTTAAGTCCTCCTTTTCAATGCCTTTATCATGCTTTTCTTAGAAAGTTAAAATTGCTTAGAAAGCAAATTTTAAATCTGATTTGGCATATAACTAGGTGAGTAGAAGCCAGGCATGGTGGTGCACACCTGTAATCCCAGCAATCAGGAGGCTGAGGCCAGAACAGCATGAGTTGAGGTCAGCTTAGGCTACAGAGTGACACCTGGTCTAAAAACAAAAACAAAAAACCTACAGCTGATATTAGATAAATAATTGGTCGTGACAACTGCTATAGAAACATACTGATATAATATCTCCCCATCAAAACTGACATTTAATAGTTAATAATTATGTTGGATACAGATTTTGAAATTTAAAAACCCTCTCTCTCGCTCTTGGTGTAACTTGGGTAAGATGAAGATGCTCTGTTAATGATATGTTTGCAGTTGTCTGTGTTCTTACCTCATTGAGGATCTGAGTGGCGTTCTTTGCTCGTAGCATGTCAGGAGTGTCTTCCATTTCAGTGAGACCCCTCCCACGGATGCTTTCTTCTAGATCTCTCCTGTACTCTTTCTATATCACAAAATAAAAGCAACCACACTGACATGAAAGCCTGGGTTCTCTTAGGTGAAGAGCCAAAAATAAAAGAACCCTTCCAATTTTTAATAGTTCATGATTAAGTAAAGATGAGTAAAGGCAGGTATATGCTTTACCAGTTAATATTAAATAAAAGAATAGAAATTAATAGGATGCTAAAGTGAGCATATTTTTATTAGATAGCCCATTAAAAAATTAGAAGAATTAAGAGGGTAATAGGTTAGATGGTAGTACCAAACAGGATAATTCAACCTGAAACCTGCAGTTAGGTGGTGGTGGGAATGACATCAGGAACACACTGATGAGTGTCATTAGTGCAATTATTTGGATCAAGGGGGAAAGAAAAGACCATGTAGCCACTACCTCGCTTGCTATTTTGGTTGCATATTTGACATGTAATAAAGCTGGCGTGACCTCCAGGCCAGTCAGGTTTCTGCCTTTAATGGACTCTTCATAATCTTTCCTATATTCTTTCTAGTATGAGTAGGAAGGAAAGATAAGAATCTGTTACAATGTAGCTCAATCCTAGGAGGAAAACAATTATATTTTCTTTCTGTGTGCAGCCTTTTAACTCAATCTAGTTCTGCTAACGGTCACCCATTTGAAATATGTCTGATTGTTCTGAAAATGTGCCTATAGCAAATTGTTGTTGTTGTTGTTAGGTGCCGTCGAGTCGGTATCCGACTCATAGCGACCATAGGGTTTTCAATGGCTGACTGTTTCGGGATTGCCTTGGGAGTGGATTGCCAGGCCCTTCCCCCATTTTTGCGGTGCTGGGAATTGAACTCGGGACCTCAGAGACTGCAGCGCAGCGCTCTACCCACTGAGCCAAATCCCAGCCCAAGGAAATCAGAGGTTGAGAAACTTTGATATCTACCCCATCTGTCTAAGTTTGTGGCTGGGGCTGGTCCCCAACAGTAGAAGGATGTATGGGCCATCAACTCTGAATCCATTGTCTTTCTTAAAACTGACCCATATTTTTCTTAAGGTGACAAAAGCTTTTATTTCAGGATTTGAAGTGACTCATTGGGGGTAGGGGAGGGAAGCAGGGAAAAAAGGAAGAAAGGTAGGGCTAGCCTAAGGTGATGGAATCATGATGCTTATTTTCTTTTGAGACAGGGTCTCACTATGTAGCCCAGACTGGCCTCAAACTGGCAATCCTCTTGCCTCAGCCTCCTGATTGCTGAGGTTACAGGCATGTGCCACAAAGCCTGACATGATCTATTTTTTTCATCTTTTCATTTATCAGCAAACATTTACAGAGCACTTTCCTGTGTGCCAGCCCTCTGTTGCGCTCTGGCATTACCAAGCCAGACACATGGTTGTTTCTTTTGGGGCCCTATGGTCTAGTAGGTAAGTAGCACATGGCTTGTGACCTAGTTTTTAAATCACTGAATAGATTAGGTGGACAGTGAGGCAGAGAGGAATTCTATGGTTTTGTCCATGGTTAAAAAAAGGGCCAACTCCCCATGTCTTTAATTCTTGGGCCATGCTGTGTCAGAGAGAATTGGTATACATGTCAGAAGTACATTTTTATGATTTTTAAAAATCTTGAATAGTATAAAGTACTTTCATAGTTCCTTCTTTATTCAGATTCACCAGTTGTTTTAAACCTTTGGTTGTCTGACAATCTATACACCAGAAACTCCACAAACCACTACTTTTATTAAAAGTCACAATCTTTGTAGTGGAGATATCCCACATGGAGAGAGAGAGAAACAGATTCCAAAAGAGCCTACTTCCCAATGAAAGACCTTCTAAAATTCAAAATAATATTCCATTCTTCATTTGTGGTTAAAAATGAAGATATTTTAATGCCTCCACTTAAAATTCTAGAATAGGAAATATAGCACTTTGACTTTTGATTTTCTGGGGTTTTGATAAACATCTTGATCACTTGATCACCATTTGTTTGACTTGGGCATTCTATTCCAAAGCCAAGGATATGTGTGTGTGGAAGGAACTTCTCATCCAAAGAAAAATTCAAATTCAATATAATTTTTTTCAATGTTAGGAATAGTTTGGTGTGTTCTAATTTTATGAAAATGCTTGTTGAAACAAAGCATGGTAAATATCCACTGAAGGAATAAAGGGCCCCTCCCTTGACAGAGTTTCAAGGTCCTGAGATAGCAGACTACCTGATGACCAAATATGGAGGAGCAAATCTCCCAGTTTTACTTCCTCCTCCCACCCACCTCTTTTCCTCCAAGGAAACTTTTCCTGCCAACATTAAGACAAAGGCTTTGCCAGTCCTATAACATCCCCAGCCTCAACTAAGCTTGTTGCAGCAATAGCTATCTTTCTCCCTCCCTCTGATATTGCTTGTCCAGGCAGCAGCTTTTCCCATCCCCTCTCCGCTCTTTACCTGCCCCAAAATAAACTTGTTCCTCTACAGGTCAGAGTGCCTTCTCTTGTGTCTATGGACCCTTGCCCCATAAGATTTTCATATCATTTTGGTGCTAAACCCCAGGAGTCAGTGAGGTTCTGCTTTTTGTGTGAGCCTCACTCCCTCAGACACAACTGAAACCAGCTACAACCTCTGATCTCCATAGGGAATTACACTCTGCCATCTAGTCAGCGAGTAAGTGGCTCTTCCTCTAATTTTCTGACACTCCCACTCCCATCCATTCTCCTCCTGTCTGGGTCAGCCACCTCTCTTCTTTTCCATAAGTCTTGATGCCAGACCCAATGTAAGACTCCCAAGAGCCCCCGACAAGGGCTTTGGGTACCATGGAAAATTGGACACTCCCTTTTCCTCTGGGCACCCTCCATTTATCTGGCAACATTCAGAGTCCCAGGGATCCTGATGCTCAGAGTCTTTCCCTTAAAATGGAAGCAGGATCATCCATGCCTCCCAAAGCAGGCTTCCTTTGGTCTGCCTTCTTAGTAATTTAAAGCCCTTAGGTCTCCAATCTGAAATTAAATTCCATTTGGACCCAGTAAAAAAATTGGACAATAATTCAATCTAGCCAGAAAATGGAAACTTTAATATCTTAACTGATTTGGATAATGTCCTTCACCTTAATGGAATGGAGCAAGAGTCCCCATTTCTCCTCCTGTGAAGCCTGTTCCACCCATTACATTCTCACTGATGACCATACTCTGTGTCCCACAACCATAAACTTGCTGATAACATTTCTGCTTTCTCTTTAAAACCTGCTGAGCCAGCCACTTCACAGGACTCCCCTGCCTCCATTTCCTTTACAAAAGCCCCAAAGAAATCTCTACTACCTTATCTCTAAGGTCAACAAATCTATTTGTCTCTAAGCAAACTTCCCCTAGGACCTCACCTCCAGATTCAACAACCCCACTAGGCTCCACTGCCTCCGCTCCCCCTTTTCCTTCCCAGTTTCTCTACCTGAATTCAAAAATCCAGAGAAAAGAGAGAGGCTCCAACAGGCAGCTCCCCCTCCTGCAGATCATCTATACCTCATAATGCCCAAAGCTCCCTAGGGGACAGGGCTGTTCTAACCTTACCCACCCTAACACATGAGGCATTTCCACATTTCTGTCTGGTTTTCTCTCTACTAGGGATGCTTTCTCTTCCGCAGAGGTCTCTCTTAAAACTCAAACATTTTCACCTTGTCTTTTCTCCCTCTCCTTCCCCTTTGTGCCAGCTCACAGGTGGCTAAACTTCAAACTGTCTTAGAGTCACTACCACAGAGTATGGATGGCCCTCTCCCCACCTCCAGGCCTCTACCACCAGGACTAGAACTGAGTGTTGGGGAAGGGAAGCCCAAATGCTTGCCCTGACCCAAAGTACGCTCCAAAGCCCCTCCTGCCACTGTGCATATGGGTGCATGCAGATACAATAGGAACTGGACATGAGTTCAATGCTGACCTCCAGCTTACACAGAAAAAAAAAAGAGAGAGAAAATTCTTTCTCTTCCCTGGATACCTTTCCAAAAAACCCCATCACTCCTACTTTGGCCTTTCATTTTATACCTTCTCTGACCTACCTCAGACTTAACATTCATTTGCTGCTTTTAGAGGGATAAGGTTCCTTATCTTTTTCTCATTCACCTCTTCCAGGTTTCT
The DNA here is from genome assembly GCA_007922755.1 of Pedetes capensis. NCBI lineage: Eukaryota > Metazoa > Chordata > Mammalia > Rodentia > Pedetidae > Pedetes > Pedetes capensis. The sequence continues at coordinate 129,062 of VMDO01002187.1, forward strand.
CTCCTCATGAAGTTGCATATATAAACCCTTTCTTTTCTGTGTTCCTGTTTGTGTGCTTTATCGCCAACAGCCACAAGCCCAAAAGTATGTGGGAATTAACAATTTAACTCCCTTGCAGCATGGTCCAGGGTTCAAATTTTCGGGAACTAGGGCATTCATGTTCTCAGGCTGTGTGACCCAAACCACACCTCTTTCCTGTAGGCTGATACAGCAGCCCTGCCTAGCCCTCCTTGCCTGTGCCCCTCCCTATAAGGTTCTCTCCCACCTTAAACAGCTTCCATATTGCACCACTGCTGCTGCCCAACCCCTATGGGACCACTCCTCCCTATATCCATAGAGCTGACTATTAACTCACAAGCATGTTGTTGTTCAGTGGTGTGGTCTGACTTATAGCAAGGGTTTTCAATGGCTGATTATTTCAGGATTGTTTCAAAAGTGGACTACTCACATCCTTCTCCCATTTTTTGCAGCGTTAGAGATCGAATCAGGGTCCTCAAAGTTCGGAGCAGCACTCTACCAACTGAGCTAAACCCCAGCCTCACAGCAAAGCCTAGGTTATATCCATGCCCCTCCCCCAGGGCCCACCCATGGTCCCTCCTGCAAAGGTTTTCTTTTCCTTAATTGCAGCTTTGCCACCTCTGCAAAGATTCTACTATAAGCAGGGAAATCCTGCCCTCTGAAGAGAGAACAGGGCTTCATTCAGCTCCTATACAAGCTGCCCTCAAAGACTAAAAGCGCCCCATGGTGTCCTGGTAAGGCCCACCTCAGACAACTACAGAAGACAAGGTGCCCCTGGGTGACTCTTGTCCCAGCAGGGACAAATGTTAATTTCCTTTTAGATACCAAGGGCTTCATTCTCTGCCTTAATTACCCAGGACCCCTTTCTAAGTAAACTTATGTAGTCACTACTGTTGATAAAAATGCCCCAAACCAAAAGATTTTCCTTTAAAAGGTGTCTGGCTACCCACACAAGTAACAATGATACATTTGATAGGGCCAGGAAGACAAATCCCTTCTTACGTAGGAAACAGATTGACAGACCTAAGTGCCACAGGGAGGACATTATTAAGCTTATTCATGGAATTCTTCTGCCTCCTGATAAAGTATGAGAGCCATACACAGCCATCAGACTACGTATTACCAAAAACCTAGAGACAAGAGTCCCCCATTAGATCAGCTTCTTCCCAGGTGGAAGATCCCCTACACAACCCGTCGTTATGCCCAGTACTTAGTAACACTTGTTTCTACTGAATCTCCACAGCCTCAAGAACATCTTGAGGATAAAATTGCTTATACCTGTGAACTGTTCAACGGCCTAAATTCTTTTCACACAAGAGAAAAGGACCCCAAGATACCCTGGGGACTATGGCTTGTTACCTTTTCCATCCCCTATCGCATCTCTGTGAACCAACACACTTATGGCCTATAAGCAGAAACATCCCAAATATCTGGGACCCTTTCAATCCCTACCAGCAGCCTCACTAGAACACTTGATCCTTATGTTTAACTTTACTGACTTCACCAAGACTATATTTCCCCCCGACCAATCCTCTGGGAAACTGGCCTTACAGATCTGACCTTTTCTTCTGCATAGAAGCTGAAGCTGAATTCTCTGGCTCTGTGGCTCCAGTACCTTCCTTTACCTTTCCACTAATTGGACTGGCACCTGCACACTGGCCTATCTACCCTCTAACACTGAATTGCCCCCTTGACATCCCTCTCCCCATGGCTTTCTCCCTCACCAGGCCCCTCACTATCATCTTGCTCGTTCTGTTTGCTCCCTGCCTAATTCAATTTCTGAGCTCTTCCATTCAGGCTCAAGCAAGGAAAATTTCCACCATGGTCACCACCTGGTTCCTCATGCTGACTCCAGGGACATAGCAGCAAGCCTTCCTATCAACACTTGGCTTTTCCTTCTCTCCCCCTAGGACGAATGTCCCACTCCTTAGCAGGAAGCAGCCAAAGACTAGAACCTCACCCATATTCCCATATAACCAAAAAGCCGAGAATGAGGGAATGAAGGGCCCCTCCCCTGGCAGAGCTCTGAGGTCCTGAGATAGCAGAGACCACCTGATGATCAAATGTTGTTGTTGTTGTTAGGTGCCATCAAGTCGGTATCTGACTCATAGCGACCCTCATAGGGTTTTCAATGGCAACTGTATCAGGATTGCCTTGGGAGGGGATTGCCAGGCCCTTCTCCCATGATGACCAAATGTAGAAAGGCAAATTTTACTTCCCCCTTCCCCCTCTCCTCTAAGGAAACTTTTCTGCCAATGTTAAGACAAAGGCCTGGCCAGTCCTATAAAATACCCAGCCTCAACTCAGCTTGTTCGAACAATGGCCATCTCTCTCCCTCCCTCAGATACTGCTGCCTAGGCAGCTTCTTTTCCCTCCCCTCCCCCATCCTTACTTGTCCCACAACAAACTTGATCCTCTACAGGTCAGAGAGCCTTCTCTCCTGTCTGTGACTCATGCCCCATGAGATTTTCCTATCATCTACTTAAAGCATTTTTTAAATAACCGAATTGTAGGATTTCTGCAATGAGGAAAAGATTTTGTGATCTCAAGTTAAAAAGTCCCTCCTTCTACCACTTTTGGACAATAGGGAGCTAGACATGTTTGTGGGCAGAGCCAGTGTTCATTAGCTTAATGACCTTTCTGTTGTGTGGTGTGATTTTGTAGCACTCACCCCACTCTGCATCTGCTGAGACTCTTTGGCGGTAATGTATGTTGGTGTCTCAAAGTCCAGCATAGGCTTTCCTCGCTCCTTTTCATATTTTTCTTTGTATTTCACCTAGTGATGAAAAGTTTTGTTAGGTCTCTCTTCATAGGCCAATTCCTAGGCAAAAACCAGTTTGAGGACAGGAATTTTTAATTGATACATCATGTCCAATGATGTCATTCATGTACATTATGTCATCTCACAGACATTCAAAACAGGTTCTTGTGTTTCAGATCCAAGACCTTTCTGCTCTTGCCTGGCGGGGGGCATTACTGTCTGAACAGCACAATCAGGATTTAGATTCAATTCAAGGAGATAAAAGAATCACTGACAAAAGTCAGCTGAGAGACTGATATAGGGAACCACCTGAGGAAGAACTGCTCATATATGAGGTTGACCAAGATTTGATGTTTAACATTAAATAGCATTAGTCAATATTTCTGATATAAATCTCCAGTTTTTCTTTCATAAGAACTTTTCATAGGGACCTGAAGTCTTGATTGAATAGATAAAACATGCAGCTTTATAAGTAACAACTCTGTCTGGACCATAATTGGTGAATATTTAATGTGGCCAATATAAATTGCTATAGAAATGAAAACTAGTTTATAGGTCAACTGAATTACTAATAAACCTGACATTCTCAAGAGACTCCTCTAAGGCTATTTTACAAATAAAGTTTCCTCATCCTTACAATATGTGATTAGGAATAGGGAACCGTATCAATATTCATGTTTCACAGAGGAGAAATTGAAAGACAGTGAAGCCAAGGTCCTTATTCACAGAGCACCATAGTGGCATTGCTCAATCTGAGCTCTCTTGGCTGTAACGAGACATTAGAATAGAGGTCATGAGGCACATACTGCTTTACACAGGACATGAGGGCTTTTCTAGTGATTTCTAGTGATTCAGGTTAATGCCCAAAGGGGACCTAAATAAGGCTAAATTTGTGATATAGAGATCAAGTAGTAGTAAGTTCTTTCCTCTGAAAATGTTCAGTTATTTTGAAAATGTAGCCACTTCTTAAAAATCTAATGACTCCTTCAGTGTTGATCTGCTGATGTCACTTCTCCCTATTATGCATTAGTGTTTCTTGACCTGGGACATAGGCCTAGGGGCCCATGGGGCTATTGGGAGGAGTTTGTCTCCCTTGTAACATCTTCATGCTTCCAGCCCTGCCAGTAACCTGAATAACATACTGTCTGTATACTTTTCCACTGTAAGTAACACTGTTAACATTTGTAATACTTTCAAAATGTTACTGTATTCAAAACCCCTTCTATCTTTGTGCATTCTATCAAACAATAGCAATTAAAAGCATCATTCCTATCCTGGGTGGAATTCATGAAATTGTTTGACATTGTAGATGAGTCTGTGCGGGGATCGGCAGTCTTGATCAACTTACTATACTCTGTAATTCCGTGGCCTCTTTTAGATGAAGCTGCTCCAGATTATCAGGGATTGTGTGGTAGTGGCCTTTACTCTTCTCATAGTTCTTCTTGTACTGATACTAAGGGGAAAAGGGTGAAAAGGGCACATTGGTGGAAATGCTGCTCAGCATTCCAGTTTTTCCACTTCAGATTAGACATTCTCACAGCAGCACTGACAAGACCAAATTAAAATTAGCAAACACTACATAGGAGGTTAAGAAAAAGTTTCCAAAGTTGAAGATTCAAGTTTGTTATTGTCCATTTATATCAGATTTAAACAGGATGTTTGGTTTCTTCAAAAAGTAGGTATACAAGTTAAACATTGAAAATATTTTGGATGGTAGTTTTATGTCCTCAGACAGGAGAAAGGAAATGGTTTATTGGGAAAAAAAAGTTTAAATATTCTAAAAGTAGAAGTATTTTTACATTTTGAGAGGTATTATAGTCCATGGAGAATTGGTAGATTGTTGTAATTTGGAAGAATACACTCAAATAGAAGAAGAGCTTTGTAATAAAGTGTAATAAAGTGTATCAGTATCATAAGAGGGAGATGCTGTGAGCTCAGAGGAGGAATTGAGTTGCAAATGGGTAAAACAAGTTTTTTCTGGAACAAATGGTTGAGCTTACAGAACTGGCAAGTTGGCTTGTATTCAAGACATGATGCATTATCAGAGATTCCTTCATGTCAGTGACAGGTTTGTGAAGTTTCTTCAAGTCAGCCTTATATTTGACCTGCATATTAAGGGAGGAAAAAACAAAATCACATAAATAGAAAATGGAAAATGGGCCAGGCACAATGGTGCATGCCTGTGATCCCAGCAACTTGAGAGGCTGAGACAGGAGAATCATGAGTTTGAGGCCAGAGGCAGCCTGCATAACTTAGCAAGAACTTGACTCAAAAATATAAAAGTAAAATAAAAAATGGGCTGAAGGTACAGTCCAGTGGTAGAGCACTTGTAAAATATGTGCAAAACCCTGGGTTCAACCCCTAAGTACCCCTTCCCCCACAAAAAAGAAAAAAAGGAAAACAGCACTAATGGAAACTATAGTAAGATACTCCAACATGAAACAAATGCTGGTTATGAAAAATTATACCTGATTCACAGTAGCCAAAAAGTGGAAACAACCCAAGTGTCCATCAATAAATGACCCCCCCAAATATGTCATGTACATACAATGGAATTTTAGCCATCAAATGCCATGAAGTTCTAATACATGCTATAATATGCATGAACCTTGAAAATATTACACTAAGTAAAATAAGCCAGACACAAAAAGACAAATATTATATAATTCCATTTATATGAAATCTGTAAAATAGGCCAATTCATAGAGACAGAAAGTAGAATACAAGTTACTAGAAGGTAAGAGGAGGAAGGAATAGGGGCTACTTAACAGTTACAGGATTTTTGTTTGGGGTGATGAAAAAGTTTTGTAAATAGTGACAGTTGAACAATATGACTGAATTGGACCCTTAAACATGGTTAAAATGGCAAAGATTTTATAATTTTATCACAACAACTAAAAACATACCTCACTTGTAAGATTATTAGCATCTTTCATGACTTTGTAGAGCTGGCTGTCTTTTGGATTGTATTTTGGTGTCTTGCCCTTCTCTTTGTCGAAATTTTCTCGGTATTTAACCTAATAGCAAATGCAAACATCCAGATTATTCCTGACCATCAATTAGTTTGGGAACTGGAGAATAGTGGAAATATAAACATGAAAGAATATGCATATATCACACATAAATATATCATATAACTTATTATCCAAATGAGGACATTTTTAAGACTAAAAGAGGCACTATTAATAATTATATTTGGGGAGATCATTTTTTAAATCTTACCCAGAGTTATGAAAAAAATCACTTCTTTCTAATGCAAAACAAAAAATAAGTGGAAAATGCTTCAGGCTAAATTCAAAGACATGATCTAATATACTTGATTTGCAGCACTTTGTCCTTCCTAACCAGCAAAACCAAATACACTTTGTTGTTGTTGCTAGGTGCTGTCAAGTCAGGTCCGACTCATAGTTAGGTGTACTGTAAGGAATTGGAAGCATTCTACATGTTTCTAAACAAAATCAACAGAAAAAAAGTGCAACTTGGTCAGTCCTCTGACTAAGGCCAAGAAAGTAATTTAGAGAAAGAGACACTGGCTTGCTGGCATCAGTCTTACATCGCTGATGAGTACATTAATTTTCTTAAGGTACCTCCTCATAGGGGTGTTACCCTATGAGATGGGGCACCATGCCTCTGCCCTCTCCTTTGGGGTATTCTGTCTAGAGTATGTAGCAAGGCAGCAAAGTCAGAATGGGGTGAGCCATTCTCTGTGACACTGTACATGCCCTGATCAAATACTTGTCACACCAGATTGTGATTATTTATCCATGGACATGTAAATCCAAAGACATTTGCTCATCCCTAGTTCCTATCCCAGGCATTTAATATATGTATGTTAAATGAAAGCATAAAGGTTCTTTCATCTGGTTTGACTTTAGAAGTTAGAATTTCATGACTCTTGCATGTTAGTAAGTCTCTCATAAGTGACAGAAGTATGAATGAGACCCTCCAGATATAAATCTTACTGCCTGAAAAGAGGTCCTTTTAGTCACATGAGGACAGTTAGGAACACAGACACCTGGGTGCATGCTCAGAAAAGGAAAAGAGGGAAATGATAAAGGCCTTGAATGGTTAGAAGGAAATGAGACGGTCCTCAGCCCTTTTCAAACCCCTGCAGGGCAGTTGAAGACCCAGTATCTCTCTGTGGTTGTTAATATTACACTTTCATTCTAGGAATCACTTCTTTCTGCAAGGTTTTGAAGCCTCCTCACATGGAGTTGCCACTTGCCCATCTCCATTACCTGGCTGCTCAGTCTGGCTGCCTTCTTGGCCATCTCAATGTCTGGGCGACCAAGCATGCTTAGTCCATGGCTGCCTTCCTTGCGGTGCTTGGCTCTGTATTCCACCTAAATCAAAGAAAACCAAAATGGGCAATGCAGTCTTGAGGGTGAATGCCTTGTAGCTACTTGTTCACCGTAGCCATTGGGGTCAGCAACATTTCAACTATACCCTTACCTCACTGGCCTGTTTGGCTGCCTGGGTAGCCTTCTTGATGTCTGGCCGATCAGCCACTGTGGTGTAATGCAGGTTTTCTTTGGCATCTTTTTTGTAAGCAACCTTTATTTTAGGAAGAAAATGTTTACTCATTTGGCATATGCTGTCTCTCCAAAAGTCCTCATTAAGCATAAGCAACCTTTTACTTCAAACCAATTCCTACCACCATATTTTTAAACTGGCAAATACAGAAACTCAGGTGACCACACACTGGAACAAGAGCATGCACCGGTTTGGGATCCATTGCCTTAAGTGGGCCCCTGAGGGTCGAGAGGGGAAACGTACGTCACTTTGCTTCTTAGCCACTTCCATGGCGTGTTTCACCTCTGGAGGCTCCTGCATGATGGAGTAGTTGGACTTGCCTTTCTCCTTGACAAACTTCTTTTTGTAATTTGTCTAAACAAAGTCAGAATTACTCGTATGAACAGAGGACACTGGAGACAAAATTGACTTGCTTGAAGGAAAACCAATAGCTCCCCACTTCAGTATCAGTTTGGGACTCAGGTGGACCATGTTCTAGTTCTTCCCTATCATTTCTATCCTAAAACCCAGCACTGGAACCATCTCACAGTTGTTGGAGAACTGAGTACAAGCAATTTAAGCACATTTATTCATAACTTCTACTTTTTGGAAATATATGAAACCATAAAATACTCATAATACTCAAAAGGCTCATAAAATACACTACCAATGATCACTTCTTGTTGCTGTCATTAGGTGTCGTCTAGTCATGTCCAACCCACAGTGACCCTCAGGGTTTTTGATGGTTGATTATTTTGGAATTGCCTTGGGAGTGGATTGCTACATCCTTCTTTGATTTTTATGATGCTGGGAATCGAACCTGGGACCTCAGAGATGGCAGAGCAGTGCTCTACCAACTGAGCTAAAGCCCAGCCCCTGCATGACCACTAGAGCATTATTAATAAGGATACAGGGGGTAAACAAGGGCACACAAGCTGACTTTACCTAACACCATGTTGCAGTTTAATGACAAGAACAGCCACTCTTAATGGGCACTGCTCCCTCCTATTATTATCGTTATGAGTTATATTTTCTATTGACACATAACATGCCCTGAAGCACATCCTACATCAACTGTAATGGCCATAATTGGAAATCCAATAAATTTTGGATCCTTTTTACAACTGGAGTTTAGGATGCACATGGTAAGAATGCAGCCACATAAACAGTATACAGTCCTTCACCAGATTCTATGGTGAAGTGGCATTGCTCCTGCTGAGAGCCCTCTGGCTGGCCACTTACATCACTGACGTGCTTGGTCACTGCCTTGACATGAACCGTGTCCCGGGTTTCTGGCAGTGTTGTGTATGAGCCTTGGGCCAGGTGCTTCTTGACATGGTCCTTGTACTTGTTCTGGGGAAATCCATAGACAGCTGGTTAAAACATCTGCCTGGGGCCTTAGCCAGCGACAGAAGCAGAGGACATGGGCTGCTGGAGGGTTACCTCAGACACCAGGTGGCTGACGGTCTTTGCTAGGAGGATCTGAGGAGTGTCAGGTACAGCATGACAAGTTCCTCTTTCTTTGACATGTTTCTCTTTGTACTTTAGCTGAGGAAGTGAAAAACAAAAAGTATATCTTTAGCTTTTCTGGGTATCATGCACACTTTCATTAAGCTCCCAAATCACTAGATTGTAGCTGGGAGAATAGCACCTTTGACAAACTAGGAAGACTAAACTTAATAATATTCAATGCTTGGAAATCCTAGGAAATATTCAAAAGGTATTTTTCCTCATCACATTCAAGTTGAGGTTTTAGTAATAATCAGAATCTAATGATTGACCTTTATATAGATAGACTTTAGTTCAAAGCATTCTCAAATATGTCATTTGGCCCTGTCATTAGGCCAGGAGGCATCATTATTCCTCCTTTGCAGATGAGGAAACTGCAGTGTAGGAAGAAGACTGTGATCCCATAGAAAAGAAATGATTGTGCTTCCTTTTATTTATTTTCTTTTGGACTAGGGATTGACCCCAGGGCCTTGCACAAGCTACGCAGGCGCTCTACCGCTAAGCTGTACCTCCAACACCCTTAATAAATTTTTTATCTTGAGACAGGATCTTGCTAAGTTGTGCAGGCTGCCTCTGGCCTCAAACCTGCAATCCTTCTGCCTCAGCCTCCCAGGTCTCTGGAATTACAGGGGTGTGCCACTGTGCCACCTGTCCATCAGATTCTGAATTTGTGTTTTGTGAACTGCCTGGTGGCACAGTAAAAACCAAGAACCATCACCTGGGTTTAATGTCTTTTGCATGGCTGCCACCTAGCTCAGCAACATCACTGGTGGATGGAGGGCAGGGACCTGTTTCTGGACCACACCTGAGCTCCTTCAGAGAAGCCCTGTCCTTACCTGGGTGTTCCAGGGGTCTGCTGCAGAAGGTGGCCCTCCGTGAGGCTAGACATCATGGAAGGGACTGGATACTTACATCACTTTCTATTAAAGAATTCCTGAGAGCCAACACCATGTCTTTATCATCAGTGACAGAAAGCTTGCAGCCCTTGAGGAACTCTCGGTCCAGCTTATATTCATACTGTGACAGAAAGAAAGGTAGAAAAAGAGGGAGTCATAGGCACAGGAGGAAGCCAGGCATTTGACTGAATCAGCAGGAAATCCTCTTAAGGGGACTGGAGGGGTGTCCCGGCCCCTCCCTCACCACAGGTTGGGTTTCTCCTTGCCAACCCAGGGCCATAACCAGGACCAAGACGAAGCCCTCCCAGCCCTTCCCCTGCACTGTCCCTGCCTTGGTCAGGGCTCTGAACGCCCAGTCTCTGGGCCCAGCAGTTGCAGAACAGGTTCAATGGCCAGGCTGGCTTCTTGAGCTTGCCTTTCACTCCCCCCTCCCTCCTTCTTGGATCTCTAATGAGCTCAGGCCAGCACCACAGCAGGGGGTGTTATGAATAACCCCTGCGCCTATGTCTCTGTCTTACATCGCTTTGCTGCAGGGATGACTTGGCGGCCTGGATGAAGTCCGGTCGGTCAGGGGTCCACTTCCAGTAGGCCTTGTTGGCTTCATACTGTTTCTTGTAGTCTAGCTGTTTTTCACATGATGGAAAGAAATCATTTCACTCAGTAGGCCAACTCATAAACACACACAAGGCACAGAGGGAGGCTTGCATTTCAGCATACCACAAATCATGGTTCTTAGTACAACATAGAATATTAAATAAAGTTCCTTTATAATTTATGTAGCTAGCTGGCCACTCAAGGGTCACTTGTTGACAGCTTTTGGCCCCAAAATTGGGGCTAAAACTTTGAAAGGCCTCCAGGTAAAATGATTCTATAGTCTCTCTTAACTCTGATAGTCCAGCCTTATCACTTCAGAGTCAAATACTTTTAATTTCGAACTGAATTCAGGCTTATAGGTATTTGTGTCATGCCAGGCTTTATAAAGTATAAAACTGAATGAATTATAAAATGTTATAAAATTAATCTTTTAGTCTTTATAATGGCTGCATGATACAGGCAGCTGAGGAACTGCCTCGAAGGGTTAAGAAAGCTGCCCAGTGAGCATCAGCAGTAGGCAGTGTGGCTGAGATTCAAACCCCGGTTGTCAGGCTTCAAGATGTGTGTGCACTCTCTAGACTCTCCTCAGGGCTGGGACCTCCAACTCAGAGCCACAAATTTGTATATATATTTGAGTGTCTTTGGAGGAACCACACCATCAGGCCCATACTATTTTTCCATCCTTTTCTGTCTTTTATTGAGGTGTAATTTATACACGATACAATGCACATGCTATTATGTATACTGGCCTGCAGCGGTAGCCCTGTGGCATCGGATCCCGTCAGATCCCGGAAGCTAAGCAGGGTCGGACCTGGTTAGTAACTGGATGGGAGACCGCCTAGGAAAACCAGGTGCTGCAGGCTTGGGAGAAGGACCTGGCAACCCCCTCCCAAAAATCAATCTGCCATTGAAAACCCTATGAACAGCAGAGAAGCACTGACAATAGTGTTTCCCCTGTTGTACAGAGGGTCGCTATGAGTCGGATACCGACTTGACGGCACCTAACAACAACAACAACAACATTATGTATACTATTGATGAGATTCTTTTCCATTTTATTATGAAAAATTTCAACATGAGTTGTGAGAGTATTACAGAGAATACTCATATAACCACCACCTTGTTTCTACAATGTATATTTTACTACATTTGCTTTCCCTCATCTGTTTCTCCTCTACCCATCCATCAGCCTATCCTAAGGATACCTGAAAGCCACCTGCCAGCTCCTATAGGTGTCTCCATTTGTTGCCCCTAATAAATGTTTTACGTTTTAGGCCTGAATGAACATTAGTTGGATTACAATAGTCTCATAACACTAACAATTTATGTGTTTTTAAAAAGTTGGTGCTGGCCGGGCGTGGTGGCGCACACCTGTAATCCCAGCGGCTCGGGAGGCGGAGGCGGGAGGATCGCAAGTTTGGGACCAGAGGCAGTCTGCGTAACTTAGCGAAACCCTGTCTCAAAAAGTAAAAAAATGGACTGAGGTGCAGCTCAGTGGTCCAGCACTTGCAGAGCATGCAGGCGCGAGGCCCTGAGTTCAACCCCAGTAAAAATAAATAAATAAATAAATAAATAAATAAATATATAAAAAATAAAAAGTCGGTGCTCATATAAATGCACAAAATTGTTTCTGTGGGTGGGGCTTTATGTTGTCCCAGCCAAGCCAGGCTTGGTGGTGCACACCTATAATCCCAGCACTTGGGAGGCTGAGGCAGAAGGATCAATGAGAGTTCAAGGCCAGCCTGGTCTATATAGTGAGTTCCAGACAAGCCTGGGCTGCATAATAAAACCCTGTCTCAAACACCAACAAGAACAAAAAGCCCCAGCCAAACAAATGAGTCAGCACAGGGAGGATCTGAAAAGGAGGAAGGTCTAGGCAACCCCTAATGGCACCAAGTGGCTCAAACGTTTTCTCCCTCAGAAGAAGCAGGTTCTAGAGCTCGGGGCAGGAGGGGAGCACAGGGGAAGAAAATGAAAGATGCTGAGATGCTTCCCTAAATGCAGCCTTAATGTCCTAATCAAATGTCCTGCTTCTCAGCCAGTGGCCATGAAGACTGAGGGAGTGTAACATGCATGGCATGGGTGAGGCCACCCTTGGTCTTCCCCAGGCACCTTCAGGAGAATCAAAGGCAGCGTTTGTTTTTTAGCACTATTACTCGGGCTCCTGGGGCCAAGCACTTATCTGGATGCATTAGAGCTCCATCTCCTGAAGAGCTGGGAAGAGAAGCTGGATGTCTGCAGAAGCTGATTAAACCTCACAAGGCCTTATATGGCTCAAACAGCGCCTCCAAACTCATGTCATTATTTAACTGCCTTTGTGACTATGTTAACAGATGGCACCTCTAAGAGGTGATTCAGTCACAAGGGCTCTGCCCTCCTGAAGGGATTAATACCATTGTTGTAGAGGTGGGTTCATTATCTTGAGAGGGGATATGGTATAAAAGTGCCCCCTTTCGTTCTCTTGGTTTCTTTCACATGTTCTCTTGCCCTTCTGCTTTCTATCATGGGATGATGTAGTAAGAAGTGCTGTGCAAGATGCTGGCACTATGCTCTTGGGCTTCCCAGTTTTCAGAACTGAAAACTGAATAAAGCTCTGCCCCTTATAAACTACCCAGTCTCAAGTATTCTGTAATAGCAGACTAAGACAGGCTTGGGGAAACTCCTGAAACTTACATTGGTGTTGACTTTGTAGGCATCCTTTGCTGCTTTGATATGAACAGCATCTGGCTTTATGGTGCAGTTAGATTTATTTCTTTGGTAAACTTCTTTATATTTCAGCTGTGAGAAAAAACAGTAATAGGGTTAATTTTTTTATAATAGCCTACTAAACATTTCAAAAATAAAGAAATTAAAACTGTGACTGTGTACATAGTACTTCCAAAGATAGACTATTGTATTGTATAAAAATAATTGTGAAGAAAGGTTACAGCTGTGCAGAGAAGCATCTTTATGACTGGGATCTAAACACTAGCTCCTGGGGCATACTGAGTGAGGTTACCAGTGTGGCCACACGATTTACCTCCATGAGCTTGGCCCGGAAGGGCCAGCTAATAGCCATCCACGCCTGTTTCCCCTTGTCTAACTCAGGAAAGCCTGGGTGTAAAACATCATGAAAACTGCTGATAGTAGAGAAGACACCCCACCTCCTCCCAGCCCACCGAGACAGAATTTTCATCAGCTGTCCCTCTGTGCTCCTATAGTTCTTCCCATTGTCAAATCCTAGCATTGTTGTTGGTGTTGTTAGATGCCATCAAGTATCTGACTTGTAGTGACCCTACATACAACAGGTGAAAGACTATTGTTAGTGCTTCACTGCTATTCATAGAGTTTTCAATGGCTGGTTGTTTTTTGGGGGAGTAGGTTGCCAGGTCCTTCTCCCAAGGCTACAGCACCTGGTGTTCCCAGGTGGTCTCCCATCCAAGTACTAATCAGGCCCGACCCTGCTTAGCTTCTGAGAGCTGACAGGATCAGATGCCACAGTGATATGGCTGCAGGCAAACCCTGGCATAGTTATCTGTTTATCTGCCTATTTTTTTCTATCACACTGAACTCCTTCGAGGCAAAAATGTTTTGTCATTCATCATATCATTCCTAGTGTCCAGCACTCTATGACTACCTGGTGAATGAATGAACTGGTAGATGCAGTCAGCACTATGGTCAGTGCTAGAGCTGTATCTAGTAAGTTGTGGCAGGTGTGCAGTTGCATGGGCAGGAGAGGCCCAGGGAAGGCTGAGCCTCTGCAGGCCCAACAAGTAGTGTCTTCAACTTGGGCCTGGAACTTCTAGCTTCACCCACATTAGCTTCTCCTAAATTCATGGTCCTGGGGCCCCATCAGGGCTTTCTTACTAATTGTCGAGAAGGATCCCAGGTTTTAAAGTAATTATGACCAAAGTAAACAGCTCTAATGGAGCCATAGTAGGGCTTACCAAACTGATTATAAGAATCACAATTCTCTGTGCTTTACATAGACCTGGTTTACCAATATATTAATCAGCATTTTTAGGGAGAAGGTGTGGAAATCAGTATTTTTCCTCAGTACCCCAGGATATTTTTACAATCAGAAGTTTGGGGAAATGGATGTGGAAATGTTTCATTTTTTTGCAGTGTTAGAGAATGAGCTGCTCCACATAGGGATTTACCTGATAGATGTTTATGAGTATCTGATGTTCATGTTTATAGCACGAAAACTTATTTTAACTTATTTCAAATTTCTAAGATGCTTTATACATTTCTGCCTTCTTAATCACTATACTAAATATGTTTAATGGGGAAGGACCTGGCAGCCCACTCTGGAAACAATCAGCTATCAAAAATCCTGTGAATAGCAGAGAAGCAATGGCATAGTGCTGGGCATGACACACTGTTGGAGAGTGTTTCATACTGTTGTACATAGGGTCACTATGAGTTGGCCCCAACTCAACAGCACCTAACAACAACAACAACAACAAATGTAACTAATTGTTTTTCATGGTGACTCAAGGTCAGCAGTGTGGATGTATTTATTCCTCTACCAAAGAACCCCTGAGCCTAGCTATAGTCAAGGCTTTGGGATAGAGATGAGCTTCTCCATAGTTGCCTTTACTATTCTTTCTGGTGCCCAGAAGCTCATGTTGCCATGGAGTTATTTAAAATATTAAATCTGTTTTTCCAACCAAAATGATGGTTTTTCAACCACAAAAATCAAGCCAAATATCTGCTTTTGGTTTTTTGTTTGTTGTTGTTTTGCTTTTGTTAGAGAAAAGATCTTACCATGTAGCCCAGGCTAGCCTTGAACCCATGATCCTTCTTCTTCGGCCGCCCAGTTCTGGGATCACAGGTGTATACCACTACACCTGGCTAAAGTCAGATAGCTAAAAATTTATGGATACAATTTCTCCTCAGAGTATTAGAATATAACAACTAGGTTGCTCTTATTAGTCAAGATAAAGTTTATAGAATGTCACTAAGTTATAGCATGTGTGGGCTTTCAGAATGGCCTCAACAATATCTCCCACTCCACAGGCTTTTTTTGCAATGAGGCTTTGCCATGTGTCCACCCAGAGGGCGCAAGTATCTCTTTGGATCTGGAGTGTCTCCCAGAGGCCCCTGTGTTAAAGGCTCAGTCCACAGCCTATGGGGCTATTGGGAAGAAACTTTAAGGGGTGGTGCCTAGTGAGAGATTGTCTGGTCATTGGGACCTGTCCTGAGGGGGCAGTGAAGTCTCAGCCTTGGCTTCCTCGCTGTCGCATCCCCCTCAGAGGTGTGGGGCTCTGCCCTACCACATGCTTCTGCCATGAGGTGCTACCTCGCCACAGGCCAGAGCAACGGGGCCAGCTGATTATGGACTGAAGCGTCCTACACTGTGAGTCAAAATAACCCTTTGCTCTTTATAAGTTAGCTTACCCCAGGTATTAGTTATAGTGACAGAAAGCTAACACCTCCTGAACCTGAGTGTGTAAAAGATGGAAAAAATGATGCTCTGTCATTTCTAGGAGTGGTCCTTAACTGATGTGGAGGCTTCTACTCTCTGCCTCTGGAATCCAGGCATTACAGTGTGAGATGTCCAAGCCACATGGAAGGGTAGCCATCCACACGAGAGCCAAGCACCCAGCCCACAGCAGTCATCAACTTCCAGCCATGTGAGTGAGCCACTCACATGGATTCAACCTGATTTGACTGCAGCCAGCTTGAGTTGCAGCCGCCGTGATTGTCCCTAATCAGTTTTTCCTGCAAAGTTTCCCAGGGAGGTACACTGACAAAACCATCAGAGTGGAAGTGGAGCTGGTGCCAGGAATGTGCCTGGCTTCTTGAGATTATTTTAAGATAAGCCAGGTACTTTCCAGCTTGGATGAAGTCTCTTTGGTCCTCACCAATATATCAGCTCCTCCTTCTGATCAAAATTGGAAGGATCCACTTGGTCTTGCTACTGCCCAAGACCACATTTCTGCCCCCCAATAAATTGCCCTTGGTGCCACTTGGATCTGTCTAACTTCTGTTTTTGCCAAATCGCGGGGAGTTCTCACATGCTGGGACTGTGTTGCTCTGGAGCAGCCACCTTGGAGGCCCTGGCCCAGCTGCACCTCAGGTGTCTGCTTCCAAAGAGAACTACGGGGCTGTGGCCAGTCAACTGATGAAATCAAAAGCAAAACAGATGATTTGTTTTTAAGCCAAGTTTTTTGTGTGGTTGTTACATGTTGTTGTTGTTGGCAACCCTCATAGGGTTTTCAATAGCTGACTGTTTTTCGGGATTGCCTTGGGAGTGGGTTGCCAGGCCCTTCTCCCATTTTTGGGGTGCTGGGAATTGAACTCGAGACCTCAGAGACTGCAGCACAGCGCTCTACCAACTGAGCTAAATCCCAGCCCTTGTGGTTGTTACATAGAAATAGGTAATTGAGCCAGGGTTTGTTACGTCACATTAGAAAGAGGCCAAGATGAGAGGAAGTGATAAGCTGTCCAGTACTTACATCACTGACTTCATCTTTAACCTTGCGGACATGCAGCAGCATAGGCGTGTCATGGATTGTGATGTAGCCTCTGGGTTTGGCCTTGTTGTATTCCAATTTGTAAAGTATCTGAAGGAGATTGAAAAGCAGAAAGGCACAATGTTATCTCAGTTTTCAATGGGAAAAAAAAAGCCTCTCCATTTACAACCTAAAGATACAAATGCATAGTGAATATAAGGGAGAAAGAATTCTGTAAATTCAACAAGTGCTTTCATGCTCTCTGCTAAGCCTTCTGTGTTTCTGTCAATTTAAGTGGAATAATTCCATCCTGTGAAAGAAGAGTCCCATGTAAAACAGACATTCAGCATTCCTACCTCCCTTCTGCTAAACGGTAGTGGTCTCCCAGACACATGACAATCTAAAATGGCCCTCCCTGGGGGCCAATTCCCCTGAATTTGAGACTTTAGTCAGTGTTTTTGGTACTCACATCACTGATTTGCTTGTTGACTTTTGTGGTGCGCAGGTGTTCTGGAGTGTCCACAACTGAGGTGAACTTGTCCTTTGACTTTTCATATTTTTTCCTGTACTTGATCTAAATTGTAGAAGAGCAGAATGTGTTAACTTTGAGAAGTGGAATAGAGGGCTTTAAAAAATCTCATGAAACATGAGAGTAGGAGATGGTGTCATGGTAGCTTTCACTATCAATCCTAATGGGATATGCATAATATAAATTTGTATTTGATGGCAGTGGTAAAGTAGAGTGAACAGGTAATGATGATGGTAATAGTAGTAATACTTGCCAATATATTTTACACACATGGAAACAAAATGAAGCCCGAGAGATTAGGAGACTGAGCCAAGGGTGAAAATCTCAGAGTAGGACAAGAGTCTTCTTCACTGGACTCTGACAAGTACTGTTTCACTATACTGGGATTGAGTATGTGTGGTCTCTTAAGGTATTTTCCATATCAAAGATGAAACAGATGTTAAATAAAAATGAGTATATACAATTTGAAAAAGATTCTATCATTTTTAAAAATGCATTTGTTTTTGTAATTTTAAGTCACAAATTTTTTTCATGCACATAAGCTGTTTTAAGCAGGACAGATACAGAGAGCACAACAAAATTCCATGCACCACGGTCTGATGATCACATCAAGGCCAAGGAGAAAGTTCAAACACGATGTTTATGGGGAGAGCTTTCCCCCTGAAATGTGTTGACTTGATGCCAAACTAAAATGATAAAACAAGTTGATTAAAGATTGATTAAAAGAGTTTTTTTTTTGGGGGGGGGGTGTCTGAGAAAGTGGCTTTTTTTTCCTGTCCTTGGGAGTTGAACCTAGAGCCTCACATATGCATTTCTTATGCTCTGCCACTGAGCTACACCCCTAGCTCATGTTTTGTTTTTTTTATCTTGAGACAGGGTCTCTTTAAATTGTTCAGGCTGCCTTTGGCTTAGAACCTGCGATCCTCCTGCCTCCACCTTCCTAGTCACTGTGACTACAACTACAGGTATGAACCCGGCATGAAAAGGGCATTTTATTAACATTGTATCTGGTAGCTAAAAATTACCACTCTTTAATGCTGCTCCACATTTACCTTTTAGCCTGTGATGGAAAGGTGGTAGCATGTGCTTCAGTTGACCTAGGAAAGCAGTGTTATCAGCAACACTGTTAACAAGTGTGTGTGAAAATAGATGCTAGAGTTAATGTAGCAATTCACTGTCAAACTCAAAAGGCACCATGAACATGTACAATATTCAAGGAGCTGCATGGTTAGTCTCATCTCTCCCAAATGATACAGATGCAGTAAGAATTGAATGGTGGGAACATTAGATGAAAATATTAAATATTCAGATCTTTAAATGCTGTTGAGTCTACCAAATGGCCTCAATTTCTAAGAAATCAGTTTCTTTGAGGAAAATACCGAAAAAGATAAATTAATGTTATACCATTTTGGTAACAATGTTCAAGGAGTCTCCACTAATCTTACAAGGGGTTCCAGAAGTTTCTGATGTACAGATGATGGCTGTCCCAGCATCACACGGAGCCACATTCAGAATTCATTTTCAAGGAATGAGTACTTATGCAGGGTTATCATGTGAAAGCAATATAGGCAGAGGCAGGAAAGGAAACCAATGAAAGCATGGAAGGGAAGGCTTCTGGGTCTAAGCCTCCTTCTTCACACCCAGCAGACGTTACCTGACTCCACATGTGCGTATTGTAGAGAGCGGTCAACATATCTGGACGCAGAATTTCATTACATCCTTGTTTCAGAAGCATCTTGGCACTAGATTTATATTTTCTCTGTCCATGCAAAGAGCAGTGAAGCACAAAAGAGACTTATAAAGACAGAAAAGAATATGGCTCTATATCCCAGTCACCTCTGAGTGAAGAGATGTAGGCATACACACTTTGTGCACTCGCAGAGCTGTGTGAAGATACAAAATGTGTGACAATGCCAAGGAGAGTGGCTACAATATTTGTGGCTGACCATCCATAGCCCCTGTGCATAAGGAGTGATATAACTAGTCTCACTTATGTCACCATTCATATTGTTGAATGAAGAAGACATGATCAGGACAGAAAAATAAGAGTAGGGAATTCCATCTTTTCTTTCAATAATTTTTTTGTTTTGTTTTGTTTTTACAACTCAATTTGTAGATTACAGTTGTACTTTATAAGCAGGTTCTGTAGAAGAATCAAGTAGGGGAGGACCCAGCTTTCCTCTTCATCTTCACCACAGCCCAAGTGAGGACACAAGGCATGGACAGGCTCACTCAAATAGCTCCCAGGCTCTTTGGGTGGCTACACAGATACTTTGAACAGAACAGCCCAATATCATAGGCAGAACCTATGACATCCTTGCAGCAGACGGGACAACACCTCATGAGAAACCGGAGCACAATCCTGTCTGGGCCATCCGGCCAACCCCATCACAGTACCTGACTGATCTGGTCGCCTGCGGTCTTAGCCAGCAGATGTCTAGGCTCATCGACTACCAGGTGGTATTTATCTTTCCGCTGCTCATAATCAGCTCTGTATTTTTTCTGCTCAAACATCATATCACATTATAGCAAGGGTACAATTTCAAGGCTATACAGAAATGCCCCAAGGTAAATACTCCAGAGCGTCAGAGACATGTCATTTTTAGAAGTGGATTCCCCAAACATCCAGGGCAATAAAAATAGGAGGCAAAGAGAATCAAATGAAGGAGGATTGCCTGCAGAGGCTGGAGCCAGGGGGAGATCTGACTTAGGAAACTGAAGTTGGAGTATCTTATGCCTGAACATTTTCCATCTTTTCATATGACACCATCAGCAATGTCAGGTTTTATGACATCTTATATTGTATTTAAAATAAGATACCAATAAGCTACAGGTTTACCACCTAAGGCTGAGAGAACCTAAAAGTATAACTAATGCTATAACATTCCTGGAATAGTGTGAGTCTTCTAATACTAGTTAATATATTTGACTATTAAAAAAGACCTGGATATCCTTTGTGAAATAGAGAAATACAGATGAAAATATATCAAGACTGTCCTATATAGCTACTGACAGTAATTCCTCAGAGTTTTCCAGTCTGGGAATCTACTGAAAATGAACTAAATCAAATAAAAAAATGAAAACAAACTACAAAAAGTCATACATTTAAATAAATGTACTATTGGTTACACATTCATTATTAGATATATTTTACTAGTTTTCTAACATTTTTTAACTTATGTAAGTCCGTGGAAAATCTGAAAATAGAAAATTACAATTTTAATTATAAAACCATTCAAATATTATAAAACCACTCAAGCATAAGGAAATTCATAACTTGCTTACATTAGCTATCTTGGGTTATTTTTAAATTATTGCAAAGATTGTAACATGAAAGACTGGGTAGAAGCTAAAGGGAAAATTTTAGTGGAAATGGATATTTCTGTGCACAATATATGGGGGAGTAACTGTGGTAATACGTTTGAATGCATGAACCACAACTTAGGAGTGGCTCCTCGGACTACTTCAATTCTGATGCCTTTGCAGGAATGCTAAATTAACTTTGAAATTCTGGGTCTCCAAGTCTGCACAATATTATATTTAAAGGAATTTAGCTGATAGTCCATAAAGTCCTTCATGTCCTTGCTCATGGCACCCACAGGGCTGTGCTGCCCTGTGTTGGTGAAAGCAGAGGTGTAGATGGGTGTAGGACCCTCACCCCACTCAGAAAGGTCTCTTAGCTTTTTCTTACTTGCCATTTTGGCAGAGCCCATCAGATGCTGACATTATGTAGTCTTTCCAAATCTTCACTTTGAATGAACACTTAGGATGGCTTTCCTGTCACTGTATTAATCTGTTTTAATCAAGGAACTAGAGATTTCTTTCTTTCTTTTTTTTTTTTTTTTTTTTTTGTGGTACTGGGGATTGAACCCAGGGCCTCACGCCTGCATGCTCTGCAAGTGCTGGACCACTGAGCTGCACCCCCGGCCCATTTTTTTTTTTTTTTACTTTTTGAGACAGGGTTCCGCTAAGTTATGCAGACTGTGTCTGGTCTCGAACTTGCGATTCTCCTGCCTCCGCCTCCCGAGCCGCTAGGATTACAGGCGTGCGCTACCACACCTGGCTAGGGAACTAGAGATTTCTTAAAGGCAATGAATAGGCTTAATTGAATTAGTTCATACATACCTCATTCATCAATTGAGTTGCGTACTTGAAATGTTTATTGATTGGAGAGTCAGCGACATACTTGAAATTTGACTTTGTCCTTTCAAATACCTCTTTATACTTATACTACAGAAAAAGAACATCATTACTTGAGAGTGTATCATCATGTTTTAAGAATGAGACATGCTACTTATGTTATCATCTAATTGTAACCATTCATAGAGCTCACACGTATTTACTGAGTCTTTACTTGACTTCAGAGGCAATGAAAGGTAGAGCTGGCTGGATGCTTGAAAACCAGTAAAAAAAATACATAATAGAAAATACTTTCATTGCATGGATATCAAGTAGATCTGTTTTCTTTGTTGGGAAAAAAATCTAAAACAATTTCTTGTTTGTTTCACTATTTTATGACTATTTTCCCTTGAAGGTATTCTGATGTGCACTTGAAGGCAGTTTTTGGTCCATTAATTTGAATATAGTTTTCTAGTAACTAACCAAGTAATTCTGCATTTGTCTGTCAGCTTGTTGTGCTATGAGCGCTTGTGTGTCGCTGTGATGCTGAAAGCTTGCCACTGGTATCTCAGATACCAGCAGGGCCACTCATAGTGGACAAGTTTCAGCTGAGCTCCCAGACTAAGACAAACTAGAAAGAAGAACCCTGAAGCCAACTCCCCAAACAATTAGCCACTGAAAACTCTATGAATAGCAGAGACGCACTATCAAATATAGTGCCAGAATATGAGCCCCAACCCCCTAGGCTAGAAGGCATTCAAGAAACAAGGGGAAGGGGGAGAATTGCCTCCTCAAAGTAGAGTCGAACTTAATGACGGGAATGGAGTAAAGCCCCTGGGACCTCCTTTTACTGACGTGGCATGACTCAAAGAGAGAAGAAACCTTGTGACTGCAACAATAGACTCAAAACGAACTTGCGCATGCCCAGTGTTGGGTAGTGTTTCATTCTGTTGTATTTAGGGTCGCTATGAGTCAGATCTGACTTGATGTCACCTAACAACAACTAGGAAATTATAATCTCATAGAGTAGGGGTGGGTTAGACCTATCCAGCCTGCCGTCAGGTTTTAAACAGCCCCATAAGTCAAAAATTGATTTTATAATTATAAGGGGCAGTAACAAAGAAGAATAAGTGCTAGAATAAATGTGGCCCACAAAGTTTAAAATATCTGCTATCTGGCCCTTATCAGAAAAAGTTGGCTGACTCCTATTTTAGAGCTCAGACAAAGCAAATCCAACTGCTTGATTTTGTAGATAGAAAAATAAGACTAAAAAACTTGATTTGCCCAAGTCAAACACTGTAAATTAAAATAACCCTACTTTATATTTGCTACCAGTTCTAATAGGGTAAACCATCTACAGACATATTAATGGGAATGGAATTCTAGAAGAGTCATGAGGAGTTTTACTGAGATAACTTTCCATCAAATCCAGATACCTTCAAATAAACTACAGCTGATGAGGTCAGTAATGAGGAAATCCCTAATGAAAGTGAACAGTTAAGCATGTATCCTAGTTATAGGGTCTAGAAATGAGGATAAGGATGAAGATATGCAAGGCTATTTCCTCAGTACTCATCTCTCTGTGGTGACTGGTTTATGTACAACGGGTATGGCCACTCTCCTTGAGAAGATGTACCTTGCTGTAGAGAGTCTTGTTGTTTTCAGCCAGCACGAAGTCAGGGGTATCATAAGCATAGCAACCAATTCCTCTGAGCCAGGTCAAGTCTTCTTTATATTTTACCTGGGAGAAGAATGACATCACCAAGAAGTTTTAAGAACCTGTCTCCAAATAGCTGTAGGTTAGAAGCTATACAAGTGGAACAAATAGAAACTCCTATTCCTGAGGCATATGGCATAATAAAGTATTAAAACTATTATTCAAAATAATTTTCCAGTAATACTGATTTCTGCTTACCTTATATTGTTTTATAGTACTTAGAAATCTTCATTTTTATTACTAATTAAAGTAATTCAAATTTAACAGGCAGACTTTCCTACAGAATATATCATAAGCTTGGCAGCTATATTTTCATTTAAAGAGGTGAAATCTCTTCTTAAATGAGTATGATTATGTGTCTTAATTGTTCCATGAAATTGTCTCTTCAGTGGATTAAAAATAGGATCTTTCCCAGATGAAGTATAGCATTTCCAGTCATGTAATACAACATATGTTTAGAAGAAAAATTAGGTTTATAAATTTGAACATCCTTTTTCTCTCCCAAACTGACATCTACTCATTTAGCAGTTGAATTTTATGACTTAAATATCCATACAAAAGATCTAAAATCTGGGCAAGTGTTTCATCAGTTTTTATGTGGTAGTTGATTTTAAAGCTCAAATAAGATTATGGATGTATATGTGAAAAGAGATGCCAACACTCACATCACTGACTGCATCAGTGACTGCTCGGTGGTGGAAATGCTCAGGGCGATCGGGGATGGACCTCCAGATTCCCAGCTGACTCATATAATTCTCCTTGTATTTCACCTGTCATAAAAACACAAAGGTAGCTATAAAATCTTACCCAAGGTTAATGTAAAAGGTCTACTTCTCTCTGGAGTTTTAGAAAAGGGAAATTGCTTTTAAAAATTAAACAAATGATAGTGAGTTACAGAGCCCAACACAAGTAGAGATATCCAGGGACGTACTTTACTGATGTCATCTGTGACTTTGCGATGATAAACGATGTCCAGAGCATCCTTCACAGTGTGGTATTTCCCTTTAGTCTTTTGAAATGTTTCTTTGTAGCGTAGCTGGAAAGACAAAAAGCACATCTATTATGAAATTTACCAAGTTAAATGATTAAACTGTTTTAAGTTTGACTTCTTTTCAGTATTCTCTCCTAGGTTTTCCCATGATTACATTTAGGAAAATTTTGAAAGATTATTTTAGATCCTGGAAGAGAAAAAGGAAAACTAATGAAAACCAAAGAAGGTATGGATTGAAGGGAGAATAATGTGTCAATCTGGGTTCATTTGTTGTGACAAACGTATGATGGTAATGGGAGATGTTAACAATAGGGGAAATGGTTATGGCATATATAGAAATTCTCTGTACTGTCTTTGCCATTATTCTGTAAATCTAAGACTACTTAGAATAAAAAGTTCATAGCTGGGTTTCGTGGCCAGTGACTTGGGAGACAGAGGCAGGAGGATGGCGAGTTCAAAACCAGAGGCACCCTGTCTCAAAATGAAAAAGATGGGTATGGGTACAGCTCAGTGGTAGAGTACTTGCAAAGTATGTGTGAGGCCATAGGTTCTATCCTCAAGTACCTCCCACCCAAAAAAGTTCATGTAAATGTAAAATAAATAATCAAAAGCTCATTTGGGAGGAGAAAATAAAAACATAACCTTGTTGAGCCCAAGACATACTAATGTATGGAAAGTGGGGAGAGATTTAGCTCCTAACTCCTGCTGCCAAAATGACTTCACCACTAAGCGATCTTGAAATTTCATTTTATTATAATGCTTGTCTTTCTGGTATTCCAAGAATAAACGGTTCTGATTCTAACCTAAGAATATTATAGAGGATTCATCTCATCTGTACAAGATGGGTACTTCTCTGAGCAGTCTGTTTTCAACCTCAAGTAGTTATTTTCTTTTTGGGTAACTGAGCAAACACATTATGATGTCTTTCCTCTCTCTCTCTCTCTTTCTTAACCCACATTTTTTTACATGAATAATCTCATAAGATTACTTGTGGGGATTCCTGTGTTTGATACGCTAAATTTAACTGCAGATACCACCTTTGTTACCTTGGACCATTTTAAAGATTAAGGTTGTCAGAATTGGTGCTGAGGAAGACTGAGGGTGTCAATAGTCCAATGCCATAATGAACCTCAGGCCAATTTCAATTTGTGGCCATCTTGGTGTAAAGAAAAGTCTGATGAAAATTAATATTCAACAGCAACCTTGAATGATAAAGATAGGGGATATTATAAGGGATAGGGGATATCATAGGGGATATCCTAATAGATAGGTTTTTAAGAATATATTATTTTCTCAACTTATATGTTAAGCACTAATTGGTATTGCCTCTTTCTAACTAGTAGGCTTTCCTCAGCTCCAAATAAAACTGACATTGGTTACTGTCATTACCTCAAGGTGCCTCAAAATCTCAGAGCTATATTGTGGACTTGAGGGGCTCTGAGGCTGGCTAGAACTTTTGTCTGGATTTAAGTCTAATCCACTAAGCGGTCTGGTCCTGGCAATGGATACAGCAAAGTTGCTGTTGGGCTCCAAGACATTGGTACAAACCAACCATTCACTCCAGGCTAATTTCATCTCTTCACAGATAATCTCATTACTATTAAAAGGCAGACTTGCCCTTGATCAAGTTATGTGGAAAATAAAATCTGTCCCTCTAAATCTAGCCAGTGTGTCATGGATCACTCACAGGATCTATAGTCAGGCAATTAAGAGAAGAAGGGGAACAAACATTTCAAGTTCAATTAAGAGTCTAGAAGTGCACTGGGAATATAATACACGTTTTCTTGTGTAGTCTTGTTTATCATGATTCTCATTTGACAAGTAAGAAAAGAAAAATTAGGCAACTTGTATGGAGTCATAGAGCAAGCAACTAATAGTGTTGTGATTTAAGTCCAGGTTTGGCTGATTCCAAAACCAAGATTGTATGGTTAAGTAAATTAGTTGTCAAGTATCCCCAGGAAATGGTACCAAACAATTACAAGAAGGGGTGATATTTTTTGGAATAGGCTTCTAACATTAGCATTTTTTGACACACCTCTTAGCTACTTTGCTTGACTGGTTGTGTGTGTGTGTGTGTGTGTGTGTTTCTTCCTGACCCATGTTGTAGGACTTTGTACTGTGGGTAGGACTGAACGGTTTAAGTTTCTTAGGTATTTCACTCTCAGTTCTCGTTATCGCAGTATAAGAAAGAAGGAAGGGATGCATACATCACTGGCGTTCCAGTAAGCCCTCTTGGCTCTGATGAGGATTGGTGTGTCTGGAATGGGGGTGTACTTGTCCTTCATCTTTTCATATTGAATCTTGTACTTTTTCTAAGAAATAAAAACAGAAGAAAGAAACAAACTTAAGTTCAGTGTTCTTACCCCTCCCAACGCACATCCAAGTCAGAGATCTAGTGGAGGGACACAATGTAGCACACTCTTAGAGAACAGCTTTGCCTAATATTTTGATGATGCTGAACACAGTTTATAGTAATGAACTCTGATGAGAGGCAGCAGGTAGATTTAACAAAGTTTTTTTTTTTTTTTTTTTACTTCAGTGCCTCTGAGCGGAACCTCCATCTTACCTCGCTGACCATGTCCTTTACATCTTTAGCATGCTGCAAGGCTGTGGTCTGGTTTCCAGCATGATGATGGGGTCTCTCTTTAGTGGCAAGTTCAACATACAGATACTGAATAATAAGAAAATAGGATGAGTTATTAAAAAGATGAAGCATTTAGTATTTAGTATTCAGTTATCTTCATTTCTGACCCTTAAATATTTGTGTTCATCTTGTTGCTTGTTTCTGTTAATTTGTTTCTCACTGTGCCTGACATTTGAAAACATACACACTCCAGTTATCTAAAAACCCTACTGGTGAGCACCCTCCAATCTGAAACTACTTGATAAAGAATATCAGCAGAAGAGTGGGAGGATTCTGACAGACCCTTCAACATATTTTCCCCTCAGTTCTGCATGCATGTATGAATTGTAGTTTCATTTCTCTGTGAAAATACATAGGTGCTTCAGAATCATCATTGTCACTCCATGGAGTCCACAGACCACTAATCCAAAGACAAAGTTGTATAGCACCTAGAAAATAAGACGTGGCATCCCTTGCTTGTGAAAATGTACTATAATTATGATGGCCCCAAAGAAAACTGCTGCTTGAAGTGCAGTGTGAATGGGCATGAGGATGCAGCAAGGACAGCCTAGGGTGAGGGTCTGCAACTGGCCAGGAGAGGTCAGGCAGATATAACCACCCCAGGGAGGCCAGTGGGGTCGGCTTATGTTCATTAACAGCTGATGTTACCTGACTCTGAAGCTTCTGCCCTCGCTTGGCTCTTAAGAGATCAGGAGTGTCAGGAACTGAAGTGAAGATGGACTTCTGCTTCTTGCCTGCAGCTCTGTACACCAGCTAGACATAAGATAGCCACCATCATTATTTCTGCTTCATTGATATGATACGAGCTCTGGAGGTGCTTTTACTGCTCACTCTTAGAAAAGGCAGAGGCCCTCCCACCGCAACAGTCTTCATTTTTACCTAATAAACCAGTGATTTTATTTATTTATTTATTTATTCATTCATTCATTCATTCATGCAGTATTGGAAGCTGAACCCAGAACCTCTTGCATGCTAGGCAAGTGCTCTGCCACTGAGCTGCAGCCCAGCCCTTTTTATTTGCTGTTTTGAGACAGGGTCTCGCTAAATGACACAGTTGCCTCTGGTCTCAAATTTACAATCTTCCTGTCTCTGCCTCCTGAGTCACTGGGATTACACGCGTGCACCATGGCATCTTGATTTTTTGTTTCTTTGTTTGTTTGTTTGACAGAAGGTCTTGCTGTATAACCCAGGCTGGCCGGGAACTCACTGTGTAGACTTGCATCAATGCTGCCACCTCAGCCTCCTGAGTGCTGGGATTACAGGTGCACACCACCATGACTGCCTTCAACAGCTTTCTAAATGTGAATGATTTATCATCCTTAAAGTAGAATTCATTATATTTTCCCCATCTCCAGCCTAAATCTGCCCCTTCTGTTTTCTCTATTTTGCTAAATGACTCCTTGATCTCCCAGTCATGCAGACAGAATGAAAGGGGGTCATCCTTCTCCCTCATTCCCATATCAGAATAGTCAGAAAGCCTAGGCTCCTAATGGTGTGGTTGTCCTGAAACCCAACCCTTCTGCTCCTTTCTTACCTCCACAGCCCTAGCTCAGCCTGCTGTCCTGTCTGTTCTGTGCACATGCTTCAGAGCTTCCTCAGCCATCTTCCTGTTCCTCTACTGGAAGCTCCACAAGACTCACCTGTCTTTCCTGAGTGTGGGAACAGGTTTTCTTTTCTTTTCTTTTTCCCTTTATTAGTAAATGTTGGTGGGATACAGAGTAATAGAGCATTTGCTTTTCCCATTATACAACTATTACGCCACCTTTGGTTACATTTTTATCAATTTAAAAAGTTTTTTTTTTCCTTTCCTTTTATTTCCTTTTTTTTTTTTTCTTGGTATTGGGGTTTGAACCAAGAGCCTTGTGCTTGCATGCTTTGCAAGTGCTGGACCACTGAGCTGCACCTCCAGCCCAATTTTTTTTTTAACTTTTACTTTTTGAGACAGGGTTTTTCTAAATTATACCAACTGCCTCTAGTCTCAAACTTGCGATCCTCCTGCCTCTGCCTCCTGACTTGCTGGGATTAAAGGTGTGTGCCACCATGCCCAACTTAATTTACAAAATTTTGACCAATACATATGCATATTTGGGTTATATTCCCCTCTTTTCCCTGTGAACTCATGAAGTTTCCTCATTTACATTGAGATTATCCTCTCCCCCTTTATCCCTTCACATAAGAAGCAGATTGTATCACTCAGATTTATCCTGTTTAGAAATAATTCCTCAATGATTTTTCATAAAGCCAAAGGTCATTAGTACAACCCTTGTTAACTTTTATAACCTGACTCCAACTTGTGTTTCTAGCCTCATTTCCCAACATTTTCCCAAACTCTTCATTCGATATTTTAAACTATTCCCTGTTAGAACTTGTTACAGTCATTTTCACATAATATCCTTCTTGCCTGGCATATTCTTCTCCCTCTTATTTGCTTGGAAATCTCCTAGAGTGGGTGTTGTCTTAATCCTGTAAATTGTCATTCATCACATTGATGTCTATTTCTTTTCTCAGGTGAGGGGCCATAGGATGCAGCAGCTCAGCTTTATGATCTTTTCAGCACCTAGTGCCTAGACAAAGGGCTTGGAAAACAGTGGTCCTCTCATGTTGAAGGAATTTAATATAAGGCAAACCAGGAGGAACAAATGGATACCAAATAAATTCTAATTACAGATATAAATACGAATTGAATAGATAAAATGTAAGAAGTGTTTTATACACGTGTGTATGTTTATGTATACACACAAACATGTAGGAACATGTCTGTTTCTTAAAATCCAAATTATATACAACTGCAAGTTAAAGCAAAATGTAGCTCATGTGTTGGGAGCTGTGCTGGCCTGGAACTCTCTAGGTAGACCAGGCTGGCCTCAAACTCAGTGTTGATGCTCCTGCTTCAGCTTACAGGTTTGCACCACTACACTTGTCTTCACTTACTTTCTCTCATTCTCTCTCAATCTCCCCAGCCTGGCCCTGCCACCTATCTTCCTGTCCTCCTTTTTTGGTGCTAGGATTGAATCTAGTACTTCAGGTATGCTAAACACATGTTCTGCACTGAGCTACGCCTGTGGCTCCCTGGCTAAGCTTAAGTAGAGCAAATCAACTAACTCAGAATTTTATGGTTAAAAGTAAGTCAAATCATCTACTCAAATTCTCTAATTTAGGAAATCAGATTACTAAAGTTGTGAATTATATAAGGTCCTTCTCCCATTTTTGCAGTGCTGGGGATCAAACCCAGGCCCTCAGAGCGTGCAGAACAGTACTCTACCAACTGAGCTAAATCCCAGCCCCCAAAGTCATACTAGAAGTATAACATGTATGATATCATACTTATAAGCATGGTGACTGGAAGTAAATCTGGGACTAAAACTCGACTGTTCCATGCCATTTCTATAATTCTCTTTGAATTAGTTTCCCTTGTACTTAGGTATGCATTGTTTGTTTCTTGAGACAACATTCCTGTTTCTTAGTGCTACAAATATACATCAAGAACCTATACAATGCAAAGACAATTCAAAAGGCAATACCTTGAACTTCCTTTGACTAAACATTTTTCCTAAGTCAGTATTTCCCAAACTTTCCTGATACAAAAACTCTGAAACTCTTTATTAAAAACAGATTTGTAGTCTAATACTCTAGATCTTTGAGTTTGAGGAAAGAGTCATTCTTCTGGCAAATTTGCTAGAAACAGCATTTCTGAAAAAGATCTATTCTTCCTCAGTACACACTGATGCACAGTACACACAAAATCCCCATAGCAATTGGGAAGATGAGAAACTAAAGTTTTGGGTAATTCTGGACCACCTGTAGCTGTAGCACTGTGGTATCTGATCTCATCAGATCTCAGAAACTAAGCAGGGTCAGGCCTGGTTAGTGCTTGGATGGGAGACTGCCAGATATTGTAGGCTTGGGAGAAGGACCCGGCAACCCACTCCCAAAAATCAATCTGCTATTGAAAACCCCATGAATAGCAGAGAAGCACTGACAATAGTGTTTCGCCTGTTGTAGGTAGGGTTGCTATGCGTTGGACACCTACTCCATGGCACCTAATGACAATAATTCTGAACCCAGGCAGCCAAGCATTTCAGATACCTTTACTCTGAGGCACTTTAAGTTATCAAGCAATTTTTTAAAATTTTCTGATAATTGAAAGAGAGATGTGGTGATGTGGTACAGTGATTTTCAACACTAGCTAGACACAAGGATGATCTATGGAGCATCTAAAAATGTACAGATGCCCGGACATAGAGAAGCAGAATCTGGGATAGAACCAGGCATCAGATTCCACTCAAGGGTATTTTAAAATATCTGCAGGTGATTCTCCTACTCATCCAGAACAGACAAACATAACTTTACTGGGATAAAAAGAAAATAATCATCCCTGTCAGAGTGTGAGCACCAGTTGAAATAACAAGGGGATAGAGGAGGATAAGGGGTAACCTATATGAATAATGTTTATCAAATTGCATATATGAAAATTGTCACAATGAAAAGCATGTCAAAATAAATCACATTATGATGTACATTAAAAATTTCTAAAAAAAAAAAAGAAATAACAAGGGGAGCTTTTAGAAAAGCTCAAGTGATGTTTGTAAAAGCTGAAGGATTAGTCATGCTCTGACTCTGCCTCACTAAGAGAGTGGGAAGCTGCACATCCTCTCCACAGAGGGCAACGGTTATTGCACCAGGGCACGTCTAAGTCCAGGAGCATAAACTGCCTCATCAGAAGCCATCAGAGCTATTGTGAATGATGAAAATCATCTTGACAGCTAAGGCATGGCTCAGCTTGCTGAACTCTGATGAGTGAAGCCACAATACAGACTGATGGTGGAGTGAAAATGGCTGACTGATCGATAAGGAGAGCCAGCATCACACTGTGGAATGCTCTTACTTTTGCAAAGCACATGTAGTCATTGGCAAACATGGACACCTCCTATGACCAAGGCACTACAGATCCATATCTGTAAATAAGATGCGGTTCAGTCCTCAAGGAGCTGTCTAGGTGAGAATATTAGATCTGTACACAGGTGACTGTCATAAATCAGGAGCCATGATGCCGATGGGCAGGTGAAAAGAAAGCTAAGTTGTTTGGAATTTCTCAAGTAGGCAGCAGACCAGGGAGATACTGAAGACTTTTCAGATGCCACTGCCATGAATAGGGGGTCCTGATATTAGGAATTAAGAAGAAAGAAAAATTTGAAATAAGTCCAGTTTGGGACTATAACAGTAGTGGAAGATAGGACTTTCCAATCAGTAAAATCATGTGAAATCTCTCATCAATCCTAGTCACAGGAAGGATACCTGTCAACATCCTCATCTTCCCCAAAAGGGACAAAATAGTAAATTGACCCAAAGTGAGGTCCACTGATTTGCTCAGACATTATGGCCACTCGGCAGTTAAGGGGAAAAGGGAAATCTTTTCCCTGCTGTAGTTACCTGAGACCTGATCACTAGATAGAGGAACTAAGAACCTTTATGCGTAACTCAGTTCATATGGTCAATGAGTTTCACTTGCAGTGTCAGGTAAAGCATCCTTACCTCACTCAGATGGGTCTTCAGTTCCTGCACTTTTCTGTATTCCGGAGTGTCAAGCACCACTTTGTATTTGTCTCGCATCTTCCTTGCATTATTAGTGTACAGGTAATTAGACTTTTAAAAAACAGCAGAAATACAAGTTGATTAAATCATTTTAGGGATAGCATGTCATGTTTTTCAAATGGTTGGCACAGGCAAACTGAGCAGGCCTTCCGTGTATCATGGGTTTCTTCCTAGGCAGGAACGAAACCAACTATCATTTAACTAAGCTCAGATCATATAAGGCTCCCATGCATCTGTCAGCTTTTCGTGCTGTGGGGGCTTGCATGTTGCTGTGATACTGAAAGTTGTGCCACCAGTATTTCAGATGCCAGCAAGGCCACCCACAGTAGACAAGTTTCAGCTGAGCTTTTAGACTAAGACAGCCTAGGGAGAAGGACCCAGCAGCCCACTCCTGAAACAATCAGCCACTGAAACCCCTATGAATAGCAGAGGAGCACTGTCAAATATAGTGCCAGAGAATAATCCCCCAGGGTCATTCAAGAAATGACTGGGGAAGAGTTGCCTCCTCAAAGTAGAGTCAGCTTTACTGATAGAAATGGAGTAAAGCCCCTGAGACCTCCTTTTGCTGATGTGGCACAACTCAAAATGAGAAGAAACACAGTGACTACAACAATGGCTCAAACATTAAAAGATTGTGTGCATGGCACAGTGTTGGGTAGTGTTTCATTCTATTGTACTTTGGGTCGCTATGAGTTGGTTCCAAGTCCACAGCACTTCACAACAGATCATTGTAAGGAGGTCATGACTTGCCCAAGAGAATGGATGGCAAATTTCTTCTTAAAAATAGCTGCAGGATAAGATTCTTTCTGCTCAGCCCCTGGAGGCTGGTGGTGGGGTGCATGATAACTGTGTAAGGGTGACTATGCATTGTGAAAGTGTTTCCTTACCCATAGCTTCCTCAGGTGTCTAGAGCGGACCATGTCAGGAGTGTCATACAGGAAGCAGCCAAGTCCCTTCAAGATCTGCAAGTCCTCTTTGTATTTAATCTGTGAGGGAAATGTAGAAAAACAGCTGATCATGAGAAAATGAAATCAGGGACAGAAAAGACAGATTGCAACACTTCTTTATTGACATACAGGTCCCTCCCACACTCTTCATTTACTTGCACTCAGGTAAATTACAACTTAAATCTCTAACCCTTAAGTGAGGAGAGAACCCCACTATTGTATTATTATCATCATATTGATAGGAGAAAAGTGAAGTTTGAATGGACTGGTCTTTTAAGAGAAGTAAACCTTCAAGGAGAATTATTCCTTTTTAATACAACAGGATGTTGCTATAGAGGTTAGGACTCAGACAAAGGGGAGGAAGTTTCTAACGTGGCCAAGGACAGGGGGCACTAGAGTCAGGCTGGTAGGGATTCCGAGCTGCATGTGGAAGGACGGTCCCTGAGTGATTAATGCTTGTTTCCCCCAGAGGTAGTCTCGTCACTGTTCCTATGGCTGGAGAGCCGTGGAGTCCAATCCCCACACTATTTCATCTCCACACTGTATGCTTAGCTTAGAAGCATTCAAGGGGAAGGACTGTCCACAGCCCACGAATGGTCTGAGATGCTGAGAGCAGGGCTGCCTTGTGGTAAGACTCCTCCAGCGGGAGGCCTATGAGTCACTTACGTCACTGGTGATGTCTCCCACGTAGCGGCAGTGCAACACCTGGGGAGTGTACGGCAGGGAGATCATGTGGCCCTGCATCTTGAAGAAGTCTGACTTGTAGATCAACTAAAGGAAGACAAACCACAAACATGCACGTGAGAGACCCATGGCTGACCTTCCTCCCTGGGTTCCACTGCCTGTCCTCTCACCTAAGGAAACACTCACCTCACTAACAGCTTCTTGTGTCTTCTTGACTTGGCGGATTTCAGGAGTGTCGGGAGTTGTGTGAATCTTGTCTTTCAGTTTATGGTACAGCTCTCGGTACAGTCTCTGCAGTGAAGAAAAACCACTTCAGGTGTTAGTGTGGGATGATGAGGCATCTACAGACTAACAACAAGTAAAAACTTTACAGAAAAAGTCAGGGGAGTAAATAATGGGAATATAGAAAAGATTTGGGGAAGACGAAAGAATCATACTTCTTTCTTGAGCACAGTGTCTGTCAGATGGCTGCATACAAGGATCAGATGTACAAACCAATAGTTGATGTAGAAAACCAGGGTTGTGAGTCAGACTAAAACACAACCTTATTTTAAAAATTTTAGTACAAATTTCAAAAGGAATTATTTGTTCAGAAAATTTTTACATCATAGTCTATGGAACTGAGTCTCTGCAATGACATTACAAAGTACAGAAAAACATTGACAAGGAATACCAGTGTCAGAACAGTGACAAAAAAAAACTGTTTTGGTGTTTTGAGACAAGGTCTCACCATGTAGCCCAGGCTGGCCAGAACTCACTATGCAGCCCAGTAAGCCTCAAACTTGTGATCCCCCTGCCTCTGCCTACCAAATGCTGGGATTACAGGCATATGCCACCACATTCTGGATCAGAAAATTCTGTTTTGCTTGTTTGGGTTTTTTTGCTTGTTTGTTTGGGACAGGATCTTGCTATGTAGCCCTGTTGACCTCAAACTCATGATCTTCCTGCCTCCTCCTCTGGAGTGGAGATTACATTTGAGTGCCATCATGTCTGGCAATAAATTCTTCTTAAGTCATTTCAAACAAAGCCATGGTCTTTGAAATTCAGTATTTTCCCCAAAGAATCAGTGTGCACCATACCTCGCTAGTAACATTGTTGACTCTCCGGACATGGACAAATGGAACATCCTTGGGGCCAAGGGTATACCCGTTTGCCTTCATGTGTTCATAGACTTCTTTGTACTTGAACTGCAAAAGCAAAGTCAGAATGAGATCAATGATGGTTACATAAAGAACAGCATTATATTTCTGAATTAGAAAAGAGATGTCACCTTTATTTGAAAGTTATTCTATGAACATTAAGTATAAAGAAAACTCATTGACAAAATTTTAATATTGTTCTGAGTCTTGAAAATTACTTGGATGATAAAGCCTGGTCAAGAAAGGAATAAAATTCAGCCGGGCGCAGTGGCACATGCCTGTAATCCCAGCAATTTGGGAGGAGGAGACAGGAGGATGGCAAGTTTGAGACCAGAGGCAGTCTGTGTAATTTAGTGAAACCTTGTCTCAAAAAAAGTAAAAGAAAATGGGTTGGAGGTGCAGCTCAGTGGTACAAGCTCGAGTATGCAAGCTCGAGGCCCTGAGTTCAACCCTCAGTGCAGCAAAAATAAATAAATAAATACATACATACATACATAAGAAAGGAATATACTTCAACCTTGCTAGGTAAAACTTGTTTGTAGGCAGGTGTGCAAAAACCACAAAACAAAAACAAAAACAAAACAGCCTATATTTCTAGCCCCAATGTGGTTAGGCAATTAGGAACCATAAAGCAGAAATAAGAGAATATTTTTACAATTGATGAATGATTTGATTGACTGATTTAAAAATAACATGTTAGATTCTTATATTTGTTAGTGTCCACTGTGAAAACACATGATTGGACCATAGTCTAGTCGGTCTTATCTGCAGGATGGTTGATTCCCAGGACTCTGAAAATTAGCGTGGAAGGCAGAGGTTGGTCTCCAGCCAATGGCTGGTTTATAAGCACAGTTTGCAGGGAAGAGTTACTGGGATGACCAAAAATTCTCAAGGCCTTACCTTATAGGGTAAGTGCAACAAGTCTCAATCTGATAGTTTTAAAAAATGGGAAGGGTAGTATCAGAGCTAACACCTGGGCAAGCTACAAGTAGTGAGGGCCTATTTACCTCCCTAGCTTCCTATGAAGTGGGCACAGAACTCACTATAAATAGTGAGTAAGTATCAGGGCCAACAGCTAAGCAAGAAGTCCTCTCTTTTTATAGGAACACACAGTGACGTCATATCTTCTGCATGCATCAGTAGTATGTGTGCAAAGTTGCATTTCCAGTAAATGGCATGGGATAGTTTGGGACGCTTCTGTACTGAGGCTTTCAAAAATAGAGACATTCTGATAGCCATGGACCCTGAGCCAAAGCTCCCAAGAACATCCTATCCTAACCACAGTAGAAGTAGCCAATTCCTCAGCATCCCCAGAAAACATGCTGCATGCCCTCCTTCTCTCCCACCGTTATGTCATGCTGAGCCTTAGGGTGTGATCTGAGAATAAGAATATGCTATTAATTAATATTGCCTGCAGCTGTAGCCCTGTGGCATCAGATCCTGTCAGATCTCGGAAGCTAAGCAGCATTGGGCCTGGTTAGTACTTGGATGGGAGACTGCCTGGGAACACCAGGTGCTGTAGGCTTGGGAGACAGACCCAGCAACCCACTCCCAAAAATCAATCCACCATTAAAAACCCTATGAACAGCAGAGAAGCACTGACAATAGTGTTTCGCCTGTTGGACTCAGGGTTGCTATGAGTCGGATACTGACTCAACGGCAGCTAACAACAACAACAACATTAATTAATATTAGTTCCCTCCCACCCCAACTTCCCGCTCCAGCTCAGTGAGGAACCACTCACATAGCTGCTCATGTATCTGGTGTCCTTGGTGTGTTTGAAGTGCGGGGTATCAACCGGAAGCCTGTACCCAGTGGGTAGGTAGCGCAGGCCCTTCTTGTACAGATTCTGTCAGAATAAAGAAGGGCTGGTGAGATGACATCTGGCATCAAATAACTGATCCCAGCTAAACAAATCCTGCACAGCTCACGTAAGAGCATTTACATTTTATAAGGTCAGGCGAGGAGGGTACCCCAGTGAGTTTGCTTCTACAGTGGCCTGAGGCCTGGATTTCTGCTAGGTACTCTCAACTTTGCTTCACTCACCTCGCTCTGGAGCTTGTATGCGTGAACAGCCCGGTCCAGATCCACAGTTTTTGTAGTTGGAGCCACTTTGCCTCTGACACTGTGCACATAGTCATAGTGGTAGACAGCCTGGGTGCAGAGAGAGGCAAAATGAGTCAATTGAGACTGCAGCAGCATTGGTAGAAAGAAGCAAAGTAAACAGAAATCCAAGTCCCTCATTAAAAAAAAAAAAAAAAAAGAAAGAAAAGGTGGCCTGAACTCTAATATGTTACTGTGTCTAGTCCAATAAATCAGAGCCAGGCTGTGGGTGGGTATCTCACGGAGAAGTGAAAAAGGCAGCTGAGGTGTAAGAAGAGAAAGCACAGACATATCACCACAAGTTCCAAAGTAATAGGTGTCAATGTTCTAATTCACCAGTGGGATCTAATATTTACTTATTAACCTGTGGGTTTAATTTAAAAAGAGCAGCTTTGTGCCTCTGCCTGCTCTAAATCAGGAATTACAGTGGGTCTTGACATAAATTTGCCCAATCTATGAATAAAGTGCTAAGGCTCAGAAGGATAATGAGTTTTTCTCAAGCCTCAGATTATATGTGGTAGAGACAAGACTCCAATCTACATCTCTAATTTAGTAGCTCCCTTACCTTTTATTCTACCAGAGTCAGCCGTAATTATTAGAAAGCCTGCCTACAGCTGTACCACCCTGGTGTCTGATCTCATCTGATCTCAGAAGCTAAGCAGCGTTGGGCCTGGTTAGTTTTTGGATGGAAGACCACATAGGAACATCAGGTGCTGTAGGCTAGGGAGAAGGACCTGGCAGCCCACTACTGAAACAATCAGCCATTGAAAACCCTATAAATGCCAGAGAAGCGCTGGCACAGTGTTGGGTGTTGTTTTGTTCTGTTGTACATAAGATCACTATGAGTTGGACCCCACTCTACAGCACCTAACAACAGCAGCAGCAGCAGCAGAATTAGAAAGCCTAGCCAGTGGGATGTACATTGTTGCTCCTGACAGGAGGATACAAAAAGCAACTTTGGAAGCTCTAAAACACAAAGTATTTATAGACTCAGCTCACAACTCCACCTCCCCTTCACCCTTTCCCCATCCCTCCTACAAATTACAGACACTTCAGGTGTTAGAGAACAAGGATGACCTGCTTTTTTGTGGTTGTTGTTGTTTTTGTTTCCCTTTGGTACTTGGGGGTCAAACTCAGGGCCCTGCATGTACTTTGTAAGTTCTCTGCCTCTAGGCTGCACCTCCAGCCCATTTTTTATTTTTTGAGTCAGGGTCTCATTAAGTTACACAGCTGCCTCTGGCCTTAAACTCAGGATCCTCCTCCATTAGCCCCTGAATCACTGGGATTACAGGTGTGTGTCACCATGCCCTGCCAAGGATAGCATTTTAAGCACTTTCTAAGACACTGATTCTGGTCTCCAGTTAGAAAGGCTGAGCAGTAGCTGGCCTTTGTTGCTGTCCATGGTAACTTCCCCAGGGAGCACTTACATCACTGAGCTGCTTCCCACTTTTGACAGCCTGAACATAGACTGGTGTGTCAGTCACTAATTTGTAGTCATTCCTCCTCTTCTGTGCATGAGCTTTGTACTTGATCTGCAGAAAGGAAGAAAATGAAACTATTTATTGTACTAGAAACTGTTTTCACAGAGGGTTTGATAGCTTTCAACTCATGAGATTCACACTTACTAGCAGGGTCAGCCTGATTAGTCCTTGGATAGGAGACCACCTGGGAATACCAGGTGCTGTAGGCTAGGGAGAAGGACCTGGCAACCCACTCCCAAAACAATCTACTATTGAAAACTGTATGAATAGCAGAGAAGCACTGACATAGTGCCAGGCATGGCACAGTGTCAGGGAGTGTTTTATTCTGCTGTACATAGGGGCGCCATAAATTGGACCTGACTTGATGGCACCTAACAACAGCAACAACACTGGACAAAAGAGGATTGACTTGAATTTTATAGAATCAGCATTGTTGTTGTTGTTAGGTGCTGTCGAGTCAGAATCAACATTATCAATATTATAGTCATATTGGGCCTCTAGAGTCTTCTAGGAGGCTTTTGATGGCTGCTCTTCTAGGAAAGTTTACTTACTGAAATCTCATTGCAACATATTTTGGGGTGATTTTCATTTTATAGTTAATATCTAAATATGGTGAACTTTCATATTCTCATTGCAATATTAGTTTGCCTGGAAAATCTACTTTTTCCAAATAGATCCTGTCAATGGGCCATAAACTCCTAACAGATGAAATTTTCCTATAATGAGAATTATGCACTCATTAATATGTCCCAAATAGTCCAAAAGGTGGAGAGAAGCACCAAGAGTCCCTTCTCCACCAGAGGACAATGGCACAGCTGGGCCACATTGTTTAAACGGAAGGCCGGATGCATCACTGAGAAACTACTCCTCTGTTCCTTGTATCTTTCTCCCAGCTCAGCCACCCTCAACAATGACTTAATCCACAGCTGGTCTGTGACAATGTCCTTGTTTTGCATATTCTCTCCTTGACTCTAGATTATTTAGAGATGGAAATATAACAAAAAAACAAGCGTGTAAACTCACATCATTGCGCAGATCATAAGCATGTTTTGCATGGAGAATTTCAGGCGTGTCCCAGACATAGCAACCTATGCCTTTCAGCCAGGTGAGGTCATCCTTGTATACAATCTAGAGGGTTCCAAGAGATGCAGAGGGTCAGAAAAAAACTGACCAAAACTTTAACACTAAAACCCAGGCATACCCTGGACCTAGATGGCCCTGGGAAATAAAAAGCGAAAGGCATTTTATGCAATGAGGGTGAGGATCCCAGAGACATGTGTGCATTGAGCCCTGATTCCAAGGTGGGCTCTGAAATCCAGTCAGACCCATGGCTAGATAGGAAAGAAACAGCAAAAAAGGGCTGAGGTGAACAATCAGGTGAGCCCACTTCTCTTTGGGATGGAAGGTGGGGTGGGTGGGACAGAGGCAGGGGACCTTCCTGAGCAGCGCACTTACGTCACTGATCTGATCTGTGACTTTCCTGACGTGACTGTTGACTTGCAAGTCAGGGTGGCAGATCCACTCGTGGAGATGCAGGCGATAGTCAATCTCACTGACTTTCTTCTGAGAGTCCTTGGCAGTCACCATTTCTACCATGTCTGGCACCATGTGGATTTTCATCTTGTTCTTTTCATACACTGATCTGTACAGGCGCTGTGGAAATTAAAATCATATGCCAGTTACACAGGAACGTTGTGCCAAGCCATCAGGGAATGCATGCCTTCCTCCCATACCAAAGAAGTAAGGGCAACCAGCTCATAGCAAACACCTGGGGTGGGGTAGGGGGTAGAATTTTCTGCAGCTTTTTACAGATTAACACCAGGAGAAATTAAAGAGGGGGGAAAAAAACAACATATGCTAAGATGATGCTTAGCTTAGGTGCACAGTTGGTGCCACCTGTCTGGTTTAATGGCAGATATTCTGACTAATAATTCATGTCTCCTTCATTTGGGTTCAATTTGAAGAAAGGCCTTTGGGTTTGCTTACATCAATGTTAAACTTGCCAACTCGGAGGCACCGTGCTGTGTTTGGATCATCTTCAACACTTTTTGGTAAGGTATAAAGAGCTTTGAACTTTTCATATTCTTCTCGGTACTTGATCTATACAGGAAAAGTAGAAGGGAAGAAATAGAGTGATACAGAGTGATGGAGTTATTTTGTTAAAAGGGCACGAGATCTAACGGGAAGGATCTGGCCCTGAGATCCAGTTGACTTGGGGATGCCACTTCCCTGAGCTTGTTTCCTCATCTGTACAGAGAGAGAACACTAGAGCTCCCTGCCCTCCTGCCCCGGGGGTCATTGTGAGGCTAAATCAGGCCATATCTAGGAGTACTTTAAAACTGTTAAACTGTAGAGCACTACCCAAATTTTAGTTATTGTTTTCTAAATGCCTGTGTCAACACTAGTACTTTTGCTACTACTACAACCAACTCATTTTGGATTATGTGATTTTAATATTTTGCATTGCTGGGGATCAAACCTAAAGCCTTAAACAGACTAGGCAAGTAGTTCACCACTAAGTCAAATTTCCAGCCCCAAATTACATAATTTATAAAGAAAAAATCAAAGCTAGCCGGGTGCAGTAGCGCATGCCTGTAATCCCAGCAGCTCAGGAGGCGGAGGCAGGAGGATCGGAAGTTCAGAGACCAGAGGCCCACTGAATAACTTAGTGAGACCCTGTCTCAAAAAGTGAAAAAAAAAAAAAAAAAAAAAAGGCTGAGGGTGCAGCTCAGTGGTCCAGCACTTGCAGAGCATGCAAGTGCGAGGCCCTGGGTTCAAACCCCAGTACCACACACATACACACACACACACACACACAAAATGTGTTCAGGAATCTCTTTGTGGTGCTGTGTTTTGTTTTGTTTTGTTTTGTTTTGTTTTGTTGGCAGTACCTGGCATTGAGCCCAGGGCCTCACACATACTTTGCAAGTGCCTAACCACTGGGCTGCATTTTTTTTTTAATCTTGTATTTTTTTTTTTTTTTTTTTTTTTGCGGAACTCGGGGGTTGAACCCAGGGCCTCTCGCTTGCATGCTCTGCAAGTGCTGGACCACTGAGCTGCACCCGTGGCCCATTTTTTTACTTTTTGAGACAGGGTCTCACTAAATTACGCAGACGGCCTCTGGTCTCAAATTTGCCATCCTCCTGCCTCTGCCTCCTGAGCCACTGGGATTACAGGCATGTGCCACCGCGCCCGGCCTTAACTTCTAGTTCTTATTCCAGTTGCCTATTAATTAACGCTCTATGATTACATAAACTGGGTGTTAAGGCAGAGATCATCTCTAACCTCCTGGTACACAGTAATAAAGTACAAACTCTCTCAGAACCTGGAGACCACATCTCAGTGAGGAAGGAAGACAGGAGCATTTATGTCAGAATTCCAGCAAAGCCCTTCACCAGCTGGAGACCAACCAAAATTTCCACCAGAATTTTCTAGAACAGAAAATTTCTGGCTTCTTACATCTAACCTATTCCTTAGCTACAAAGAAGATAGCATTCAAAGGAAATCTTTCTTCTTAAATCATTTTTTAAACCCTAAATCCCAGAATCCTTCTTCTAAAAGATAATTTTCTCCATGTCACACTTTGTTCCAATAAAAATTTGCCAATAATCCTGCCTCAGTAACTTTTCATGACCAATGGAAAAAAGCCACACCAGATTTTATAAATCCTGTCTACAAAACTTTTCTTCCCAAATGAAGAGTTTGCTCCTCTGGCCTTGTCTATTTAATTGGGAATGGTATGATAAGCACTTACCATACTCACTGGTTTATTTTTACCCCAGAGCCCACATAATCCTATTGAAAACAAACTATTTTGTATGGTATATTGTGTCTCCTGTCTGCCCTCACTTCTGGCTAATGCAGAGACTATCCATCCATGTCTTCTGCACACAGGCAGCCTAAAAAGTCACATCTGGTGTTTGTGACTCCACCTCCCAAGTTGCTGGAACCATAACTGGCTTAGGAATCTCTTTGTTTTCAGTAACTAAAAACCTTACTGGTGTTTTTGACTCTTTCCACACTGCTGGCCCCCTGGAGGAGGCAGTGAGCACAGAGGCTGTGACGACTGAGCTTCGGGAAGTATTTCCTGGATACTCTCGGGGACGGGCTGGGGATACTTCTGGGCAACTTTTGAATCAGCCAGAAAAATTCTTTGAGTAAGAAGCAGGAGTGTCGGGGCAGGGGCGGGGGATTGGGGGGATCTGCCCTGTTTGTGTCAACTTACGTGGCTGGCCAGATGCTTCTGGTTTTTGGCATGTGTCAGGGACAAGGTGCTGGTCGGCAGGATGTAGCTGGTGGCCTTCACCTTATCCCAGGCCTCCTTGTACACGTTCTGCAGGGGTTGAAAATCACGTGAATATGGGACAGTGCACTCTGGTTAGTTCTCAAGTAGTGTTTTTCCTCTGTGTCTATCTTCAGGCAGTTCTTGCCATCCCCCAGTACTTCTCTTGAATCCGAAGTTGGTTTAATTGCACGCATGAGAATTTCATGAGATAAAGAAGGAATTTGAATGTCCAGGAAAAAACTGGTAAAGGCTTTGGGGAGAGGATGCTTATTCCCATTTGTTCTCATATTGCCTCTGAAGGGGAAAAGGTGGCTCGTATATAAGAAGGAAAAGTTCAACTTACACTGCTGAAAAGACTCTTTAGATTCCTGGTTCTGTCATAATCCACCGTTTCTAGGACAGTGGTATATTTGTCCTTAATCTGATGATAATTTTCTTTATATTTCACCTACAGACAAAAAAGAATAGCTTATTCACCTCTCCTGGTGGGAAACATGTAAAGACATGAAATAGCTTGTCCTTGGAAGAGAAGGACATAGAAAACACACCTCACTGGCATTAATGCCACTTTGAAGAGCAGTCACGTAGAGCGGTGTATCTGTGACCAGATTGTAGTTCTGTAGATTTTCTTTACCTGCTGCAGTGTATTGTAGCTGTGAAGAAAAATAAAAGTCACCAAAAATGGTAAAATGCAGGTCTGCCATCAGCTTTAGCTGTTTGTGCCGACTTGAATATGCCTTTGCTTATTTCAGGGTTTCTGTTGGATCCTAAGAAGAAGGCTGTCATTCTGTAGTCCAGCAGAGCTCACAAGGCTGCCAAAACAGACAGCTTCCCTTGACAAAGAGTCAGGTCTGAATCTTTGCCAGGTGTTTTCTTCATTTTTTGTTGCCTTCTCCATGTCCATCCTCCACTCCTGACACCAGCAGCCCCACAATGTCAATAGCCCATTAGA
Organism: Pedetes capensis; assembly: GCA_007922755.1. Classification (NCBI taxonomy): domain Eukaryota; kingdom Metazoa; phylum Chordata; class Mammalia; order Rodentia; family Pedetidae; genus Pedetes; species Pedetes capensis. The sequence continues at coordinate 172,975 of VMDO01002187.1, forward strand.
CCTGCTCAAGCAGAGCTCAATCATGTGTTGGGAAATATTCCAGATACTTTTTTTCCCTTCAAAACATATCTACCTGTGGCCAAAGTATGGCTTTGCATCCTTCTCTCTGCAAGTTAACCTGGTCAAGGTACAGGTGTTTCTAGGTAGCTCACTATGCAACACTTCCCCAGTAACTTCCTGTTATAAATGTGCATATCCTTTAACCGTCAGAGACTCACACCACAGCAGACCACCAGGACAGGTGTAACTGGGGCCAATTTGATTCCCTTAGATTATGCACCATTTCAGCAACCTTTCAGCCAGAGCATGGAGACAGCCTGGCCACCAACCCAGTGATGCCACCAGGAGTTCTGATGACCCATGGACAGCTGGTCTTCCTAAGGAGACTGGCTTACCTGACTCTGGAGGTCATATGACCTCTTGGCATGGAGGATCTGGGGTGTATCCCAAACATAACAACCAATGCCTTTCAGCCAATTCAAGTCATCTTTATACACATTCTGCAAGAAAGAAAGAACAATGGAAGGTGAAGGGGATTCTGAATTGAAAATTTAGCATTTTGGTAGTTTCCTATTGGTGCGTGGCTGTGCTTAGTCATTAGAGAACATAATGTGAGCCCCTCACCAGCTGGTAGGTCTTTAAATCCCTTGACTAAAGAAGCCCAGGAGGGGAACAATACCCAAGTCTTAGTCTAGCACTGAACACATAAATATTTAACTTTGGTGTCCTCTGGTTCAAAGGGCATTCTTACACCAGAAAATAGTTATTCATACCATTTTGTGTGGAGGGTCTATGAACACAGGGACAGCTGAAGCTTGGGGGGCTAAGCAGGACTGGGTAAGCCTGTAATCAAGTCAAGCTGCACAAAGGACATCATACATCACTTAGGATCTCCTGGGCATTTCGGACACGAATGACATTGGGTTCTTCAGGAAGCGATGTCCACTGGTGAAAGTAGTGTCGGTACTCCAGGTCACTGAGGATGTACTGGCATCGTTTAGCCAGCACATGGTTCATCATATCAATGGGGATGTGCACATTTGCTTTTGTATCCTCATAATGTCTCCTGTAGTTCAACTATAGGATAATAATTTTAAAGACAAAAATTAAAGAAAAATTAAAATGTAAGTGATTCAGACAGTCTCTTTAGTCTTATTTCTAATATAGATTTGTAGTTCTAGATTCGACTGTGGAACACGATATTCTATTATTTTCTTTTTAAATTTGCTATCCTTCTATAATGCAAGGTCAATAGTGACCTTGCTGCTTTGTCCTTTTCCCAACACACAGCCCTCACTGTGAGTCTGGGAGTAGAGCAGGGAGGGGAATGGAGGAAGTCCACAGCCAACAAGGCTGCACAGGCAGGCGTGGGGAAATCTCAGGAATGATCCATTCCAACCACTCCTTCCCCAGCTAATCTTGAGCCATAGGGGAGGCTATAAATAGGTGGACACAAGAGCACCCAGAAGCTATAGAAATCTGCGTTGAAGTGACCGTTGGCTTACCGCACTCCTCATCTGCTGGAAATCCAGGCAGTGAACCACGCCAGGGAACTCACTGATTTCTTTTCCAGCCAGGTAGTGACCCTTCTGCTTCTCATATGTCTCTTTGTATTTCAGCTGTGAGATGGGATCAATGTTGAGAATCACTGGAGTTGTCAACCAGCTGCATGCTCCTAACAAAGATCCCCAAACCCAGGAGAGGGAAGAGCCAAACTGACCTCACTGTTCACCAGGTCGGCGTGCTTAGCTCCAACAATGGGAATATAGCGCTCATCCAGGGTGTAGCCATAGGCCTTGGTTCCCTCCCATGCCCCTTTGTACAGTATCTAGAACAAGAAATGTGTGTCAATAAAAGCTTGATCAACTGTTTTAAGATACCATTAAAATAATTAGAAAATTTCAGGTAAAACATTTATGTTCAAGGCAAGGCTTAAATCTTTGAAGTTATTAGTGTACGTAAATAGGATAGGGCAGTCTTTTGGTTTTACTGCAAGTTAAATCTATAGATGCTGAGGATTTTATAAGCGGGTTAACTATATTTACACTTACAAAAGTGATGAGAAATTTGCACACAGGGAGACAATCACCAAAGATTGCTTCCCATTGGTCACACACACATGCATACTCCTCCTTCCTTAAATTAGTGGAATTAAACTTTGGAGAGCAAGTCTTCCATTTGTTGGCTGAACATGGTTATACATGATTGCTGATCAGAGAGACAACCCTTTCCTCCTTCTCTCTTGGTAATTGCTCCATCCCATGTGCACCTGTAGGCCTTATAACACTTGTTACATTATTATCTTCCTATCTACTTAAGTCTGTCCTCTCACTGGTATGAGCTCCTGAAGGACTTGTCTCACTGAGCTTTAGCCAGTCAATGGCTTCTACAGTGCTGGGCACATCCAGGAGCTCATAATATTCCAGCTAAATACATGCTACTCACTGTGAATAATATGCTACTTCTAATAAAACAAAATGCAATGAAAATAATAGGTCACCCTCTAAGTTCAGATGTTCATAAAATGAGCCAAGAACATGAATACTGGCAAGAGGTTAAAATTAGGAATTGAAGTGTTATTAAATAAGACTCACAGTGCTGTAGAGTTTTCCCATGTCTTTGGAGTGGGAGATATATGGTGTATCTGGAGAAAATATATACTTGCCCTTGCCTTTATTAAATGTTTCTTTATACTTTACCTAAGGAGGGAAACAAAAGAAAACCGTTTGATTACTATAAATACATATTTAAATTTTGATAGTATCTACCTAGTGACATAGGATTTAGTTCAGTTGGTAGAGCGTTGAGCTGCAGTCTCTGAGGTCCCGAGTTCAATTCCCAGCACCGCAAAAATGGGAGAAGGGCCTGGCAATCCACCACTCCCAAGGCAATCCCAAAACAGTCAGCCATTGAAAACCCCATGAGGGTCGCTATGAGTCGGATACAGACTCGACAGCACCTAACAACAACAACAACAATCTAGTGACATAGCCTGCAGTTGTACCGCTGTGGCGTCCGATCCTGTCAGATCTCAGAAGCTAAGCAGGGTCAGGCCTGGTTAGTACTTAGCTGGGAGACCACCTGGGAACACTAGGTGCTGTAGGCTTAGGAGAAGGACCTGGCTAAAAACCCAGGCGCAAGGCCCTGGGTTCAACCCGGACTCCCAGACTTTTTAGGGGACTCCCCCTAAAAAATCAGCCATTGAAAACCCTATGAATAGCAGAGAACCACTGACAATACTGTTTCATCTGTTGTACATAGGATCACTATGAGTCAGGTACCAACTTGATGGTACCTAACAACGACAACAACGTAGTCACATAATAATCAGTCTACGTTTAGAGATTAAAACTAACCAACTTGTTGAACATTAGCCCATTTTAGCTAAGGGAACAATATTTTCGGTAATAACATAAATATCTAAAATTAGGTACAGTATACCATCTTCTAGTGACCTCAAAGATATCACCCCCCAAGGATCTACCCCCCTCCCAATTTCTTTCTTTCTTTCTTTCTTTTTTTTTTCTTTTTTTTTTTT